>JAGDQP010008122.1:0-14441 GCA_022664845.1 Lepisma saccharinum
CAACATCCGGACCATAGGATGCAAGTGGTCTCCTAAAATTGCGACATAATCGTTGGCAGTGATGCGTCCGCGAAGTGTGACCACAGGACCCAATGAAAACCATGATATTGCGGCCCACAGCATCACCGTGCCGCCGCCATGTTTCACAGTTGGGCGGAGACACTGCAGATCATACGCTTCTTTGGGCGTTCTCCACACATAAACACGGCCCGTGGTTTGGAATAGGGTGAATGGTGACTCATCCGACCATACCACACGTTTCCAGTAGTCAACGGTCCAAGTTGCATGGTCGCGGCACCATTTGCGGCGTGCTAAAGCGTTCTGGTCCCTGATGAGAGGTTTGGCCCGTGCAACACGACCCCGTAAGTTCATGTCATGTAATTCGCGGCGGACTGTGATTGTCGAAACAGGTTGGGGGAGGTGCTGATTGAGTTCCTCCGTCACTTGCGCCGCAGTGGCACGACGGTTCCGCGTGACAATGCGCTTTAATACCCGGCGTGCCCTGTCACTGATGCTTTTCTTCCGCCCACTGTTCCGCTTCCCGGATGTGGTTTTCCCGTGTGTTGTGTAGGCCGTCAACACGGGCCCTGGCGACACACCTAACACAATAGCCACTGCCGTCACACTCACTCCACATAACCGCGCACCAACAATTTGCCCTCTTTGAAACTCTGAGAGGTCTCCCATTTTGCACTACCTCCGTCTGCTGCAGCCACTGCACACTCCTGTTCCACGACGCCTGACGTAGTATGGAGACCGACCTAACGCACCACCACCAGCAGTCCGGCGCTGTGGTCGCCACGACACCACTGCCAACCCATACATCTGACGTGTTGCCAACTACAGGTGTTTCCATTATTCTGATAAGCATCTGTATTTGTCTGGGGTTCTATACTGTTATAAAAAAGTGAAAAAAAAAATAAGTCTCAAACTGGCTCCGTTTAAATTTTATTCAATTTGAGCAAGTGATAGAGCTAAAAAATTAGAAAAATTTTCTCAATTATGAAAAGTGTTTTCATTTTATGAGAAAAGTTGGTTCATTTATGAGTACTATCACTTGCTCAAAATTGAATAAAAATTTAGTCGGATCCAGTTTGAGAAATTTTGCTAAATTTTGAATGAACTTTTTAACAGTGTACTACTAATACTACTGTACTCAATAATAATAATAATTCGTTCAACTTGTTGTTAAGGGGTCTGATGTTACCTTTGCTACTGTTGCGCTAAGAAAAAATATGAAGGTATTTTTAGGGAGATTCTAAATAGGATTTCAATAATGATGTTTCACTACGCACTTTATACCACTTCCGGTGGTCTAGGTGGTGACGTTGCGGAGTTCAAAACGGCAATGGGTAGCTACTTGAGAAAAGAAGTAGCGGACCGTGGTCATGAAAGTCAGACAAGTGGATACTATGATGCGTTACGCTGACCACGTAACCTTCTTCTTGAACGTAGTACAGCCGCCTGACAAGCCAGAGCCCTCAAAGGACTATCGTGCCACTCAGTTTAGTTTAGTTTTAATTTTGTGGGTTTCACATATAGGCTACTATATATCAACTATTTGAATAAACTATGAGATATTCGACACTCTCCAACTCACAGAGAAAAAAAAACACAGTATAAATAGTATTAAAGTATATTGTTCCCGAAAGAACAACACTGTTAATTAATTCCTTTCTCTGGTAATAATGTAGCAATCAAATTCGCTGCAAATATACATTCAGTACTTTCTATTTTGTAACTCTCTGTGGTATATCACTTAAATAGAGTGCTTTCTTCGAAATATCTATCAACGTAACAGAATTCACTCTTGAGGGAGCATTAAACATGTTTTCCAGCACAACATTCTTTTCTATTTAGGGATAACGATATAATCAATGGGATAACTGTCAAAACATTTACTATGAGAATCACAATCTTGATCAGAATAAAAAAGAAGCAGTTATTAATAAGAAACACTCCGTCGTGGAATTATACTCTTTTTTCAGTATACCTAAATAAAGCTGCAATAGATTTTCACTTCAATAGTATTTTCTTTCTTTTCCTTAGGTTGAAATCTGTTGAAATCACAATGACGAAAATTCGGAAAGTTTTTCACCTTATGGTAAAAATGTTATACAAGTCTTGACGGGTAGAAGGATTGTTGATATTGGATATTTGTTGGGAAAAATTCTGGAAATGGCAAACCACGACCCAATGTCATGTTCAATAAAGGAGATGGAGTTCCTGTCTGAAACTGTGTATGGAGTGAAAAGTGTAGTAAAATTTAGGTGCAAAATGTGTATGACATCTTGTGAAATTGATCTGGAAGATGGATGTAAAAAAAAAAAAAATGGATGTCAATAGTTACGCGTGTCAGCGGTATTGGCACAGGATTTTCACAGTTAGAAGCAGTTTTATCTGTTCTTAACATTCCGTGTATGTCGCAGAACACTTACTCAAAATACAATGAGGAATCATGGAAATCCACGCACGGCATATGATGAAAGGGAGAGAAGAAGCAGAATTATCACGAAAAAATGGAGAAGTGGACAATAATGGGATTCCTCTTGTCACTGTTGTTGTTGTTGTGTCTGGGCAAAACGCTCATACAGATGCAAATATAATTAACTTTCTGGTGTGGTACGTTAATGCATTCTATCGTTTTCAAATTCTAATTTAAGAATTACTCTACCGTGATTCAGAATGTATGTGTAAAGGACAAGAATCTATAACTTTAAAATAATAAGCTTCCCGAGTGTCTATTTCCGGCTAATTACTTGAAACCCACCGCACCCTTTACCCCTACACACGTGGTACCATGAAAGTTTATGATGTAAAGATATGTACAGTCGCTAACAGTTAAACGATTGAGGCTCCAGGAAAGATAGGAAAATGCGATCGTCTGTTTGCGGTTATTTTATCCAAAAACCACGATCTCCACCACAACATTGGAAGCTTATGAAATGAGGATTTCACATAAATTTGTAAAGTTGCACTGTTCAAATGCAAGAAAATAAGCAAAAATTCTGCTTTGTCTTCCGGGTTCCTGAACCTAAATTGGGTCATCGGTCAAGCCGGGTCCGAAGCCTAGACCCGGTCCAGAACTTGACCCGGTGAATCGTTTCAGCTCTGATACAGACAGACTGTTAGGAGGCGCTGGACAAATAACTGCGCTGAAATTGCTGTACAATTTTATCAATGAACGTATGAGCAAGGTCCTGATTAGTCATCTTGTTCCAACTGCAATGTCCAGCCATTCTCGATCGCCTAAATAAATGACCGATGCAAAAAGAAAATTAACTTTTGTTGTAAAGTTTGTATATAAATATGAAGGGTCTCAAACCAAAGACGACTAACCCACATAGTCAATAAGGATGCGATTACCAATTCATCGCAGACATCTGATGTCCTTATTGGCTGTGTGGCTTAGTCGTCTCTGGCTTTATATGTGGAAGATAACATACAGTGGAACTCTTATGTTACTAAACATCTCCGCCAATCAAAGTGCGTTACTTTCTTTCGGTTTACAAGTGTTCCTGGTTCCGGACTCAAATTTTTGCTACAGTGGAGGATATTTTCATATTATAAACTTCTTGTTTATTGCTTGACAGAACATTGTTGACTTTCCCTCTTGAGTCGACTACATCACCCAGCTTGACAATTGTAAGAACCAAAATAATAAATAATACTATGTGTGAAAATTAAACGAAAACAAGAACTGTCATATGATTCCTTTTCTTCCTTTCATTCAGCATGTGGAAATTTTTAGGCTTTATTGAGAAACACGATCCCTATCGCGCACAGAATTGGGTGGAACGCGTCCCTTCGCCCCTTTTCGCCTAAAACATTTAAGAAACTCGAAAGAAGTTCGAGTACCAAATTTCTTATATTTAAGAATTGTAGTTTTTCACAGAACATACAAACAAAAGTAATTACAGAAAAATATATTTAACGTCAAGGCTCTTAGATTTTCTTCATTTACTAATTTACGATTATAAGTGTTTGTTTTCATTGTTTCGAAGTTCCATGTGCATGGTGGTGATTTGCTGTTATGTTGAATGGAGATAATGTCCAAAGAACCTGGCATATAGTTTAAGGTAATGGCGGATCCAGGATGTTCGTGAGGAGGGACTCGATTCGAATAGTCCAGGAACATGTTCTTTATTTTCTCTCTAAGTAATTATAAAACTATAAATTTATCACATTTTCTCTTATATTGGTAAATTTTACCATGGAATATGACACCGCTATCCTCAAAAATTGATATTTCTAGATAGATTTGTCGGAAACAATTTGAAGCTTTTTCTGAGACAAATTGTTGAAATAATGCTATACAAACTCAAGTATTTTCCCGAAATAATGCTATACAAACTCAAGTATTTTCACGAAACAAAGAGGCACACGGCCCCTCTCTGGATCCTCCACAGTAGTCTCTTAGAGAAGAAAGTACTACAAAAGAAAGCGAAAGGGGGCGCCAGTGCTTTAACTTTCCACGGTATTGTCCATACATCAGACTCATTTTAGCCTCAGGAGTATCTCCATTTTGGCTATATGCTATGTGCCAATTTTTTCATAATTTATGCTTTATTAGCAAATATGTTCATTGTGAAGTACACCATTCGATACTCCTTTAGTTTTAAATTCTATTTATTTTGTGATTTTACATGTGTTTCCGATTTTATTGTATTGGCACATTTTTTGGTTCTACCCTATGTGTTTCCCGTGTTCCATGTTCATGGTATAAGGCGAGCATTATTTTATTTGTAGTTGTTATGGGAAGGATTTCTACATGATGGGTATGACTGTATTTGTTTTGACGTACTACCAGGATTTCAAGTACTCTGTGCATTATGTCAGTCTGTTACAATTATGCGAACGTCTTCACTGTATTTTTCAGAACTGTCTGCTCATTAAATCTTACTTTCTTAAAACCACTTGTAGGAACCGAGAGAAGAACAACATAGTGATAAGCTTTTGAAACCATCCATCTGCCGTAGGAGTTATTCTACCTAAGCGTTGGTTGTCCAGAGAGGATTGAAAGGGGACCATTTTTATTATTTTTTTGGGTCCACATCTTGTAAGAGAAGGAAGACCAGTAACATTCCTTTCCTTTTCATTCTCTACATGATTGTTATTAGGTTTTTGTTACCACTCCGTCTTGAATGACAAAAACCCTTTTATTTTTCCATGTTCGTTTGTCTAGTGTTAGAGACATCACACTACAGTAGAATCACGACCACTTGGTTGGTATTCTATAGATCCACTTCACACACACACACAGATGATAAGGATTAACACACATTGGTAATTCCGTAGAAGGTATGACAAAGTGTAACCAGCTAAGCAGAAGCGAGTATGTAATTGAGAGTGATATGTGTGCCAGCGTCGGCAATGGCACAGGCGAGAAAGAGTGACAGAACATGACCTGTAGGGCACATACTCGTGAGAAACGGAGATATTTGAACAAAGGGACTAGAAATTCGAAATGGAAAACCGTGAGAGAGTAGTCGACCATAGGATGCGGAGGTAATGTACCATGAGCTGTGATATTGGAACAAAGGATGCCATCAGAAAAGACGTAACGTAATCCCTTCTTGGCGGAAGTTGTGAGCGGGTTGATGGACGGCTATTGTGTTGTGTTAATGTTAGGGGATGTTGTGGGTACTGGGTGGAGGCGGGTCGGGTGAACCAGCAAAACCGATAGACACCTTGGAACGATAACTAGATGAAATTGTATTTAATCATAAAGCTGGCTGACTTGAATCACCCTGAATCTCGCTGGCAAGGGCGTAGAGTAAGGCTAACGAGCCGTAAAAAGGGATAATGTGTAACCATGCACTATGCTTTGATATGAGAAGCCGTGGATAAAAGTCTTGAAGTCGGCTTCACCAAACTTGGTGACAGCTGTCACGATGGGCGATGACCACGATAATTTTGTTATAAAAATTACGAAAGCTTACGAAACAAAGGAAGGAGAGAAGCTCAAATGCATAATATTGCTGTTGGCATTACTCGGGTTTGTTCTGCTGCTTTCGTTTGCTGTTCAATCTTTAGTTGGAGGCGAGCTTCCACGTTAGCTCAGTAGAAGAAGACACCCATTTCCGGGAAACAACTTGGAAAAGTATGTGGTGTGAACCACATCGCGGTAGACCATGAGCAACGGTGCCAAGTTAGCGTTTTGTCGATATATCTAACGCCTTTTGAAGGGTTTTAGCGACACATTTTTCGATTTACCACTTAGCGCCAAGTATAGCGCGTTTTGAACCTAGCTAGAATTTAATCTTATTTCTGAACATCCTTCAATTTTTTTCTGAATATAGAAAGGATCCTTTTACTTTGTTTGCATTCAAAAAATACTATACCTATTTTAAAAAACTGTTGCCTAGCTCTTTGCCTTCTTGAAACGGCGACTGAGGTTAACGGTATATTGCTCCCTCCCCACCCTCCGGTAATATGTAATTGCCTCTACATTTAGGGTACATCGTTTCGTTTCAGCGATGAAGATATTACGAAAAGGAAAGGAAAGGAGGGTCAAACTTGAAGCGACAGAAATTCCGAGGTTAGGAAAATGTTAACATATGGAAAAGATTAGACTAACAATGCAACCAATTATGGGAGGTACAGGGCGAATCTCTTTCCTGTTTCTTAACCGCATATAAAATTGATCACTATGTCTCCTCTTCATTCTACTCTTAACAGAGAAATAGAGAAAGTACAAAGAAGAGCAATAGTCACTCGGATGTGACGAGTTTGAGAGAAATGGCAGTAAATTTCACATTTCGCGAGGTAGAACTCGTCTGGAATGAAACCATAATACAAGTTTGCTTTGGCTTATCAATTTGTTTCCTTCTTTTCTTCTTTCTTTTCATCAGCCGAAGGTCTAGAGAGACTTTTCCTATGTTTGTCTCCCTCTCCCTTGGCTCCCGCAAAACGTTGCCAATATTAAAATCAAATAAATGAAATGATTTTAATATTTTCAAGTATATTTTAAGCATTTGCGAAAGAATAATTAAATCTTCGTTCAATAAAGAGGCATTCTAGCTTCAAATAAACCATACTACTATTGTTCTTCATTTCGTTTTATTCTATTTTAATGGTCATTAAGATTGTTCAGCGCGTTTTTTACTGCCATTTATCGATATTTTATATCTACGAGTTGGCAACGCTGACTATGACATGTATATATAAAAGTGTACTAGCGTTCGCCCGCCCCGTGTTGCCATGAGCTGTTTGAATCCATACATATACCTCAGCCAAGGAGTCGAACCCGTAACCGTCGGATCGAAGATCTACCACTTTGTCGCCCAGGCTGTTACCACGCCCACACATAATATGGACGTTTAGTGGGCTCGTGCAAAACGTGTCTTGGCCCCGTTGAAAGCGTGATCGAGTTAACAAAGCAGTGTTGTCAAGGAGATAGAGCAATAATGACTGAACCACCTTAATAAAGCCCAGATGAACATTTTTAACCCTATAAGAATTAGCTCGCTAACGCCCACAAATAACGAAGATGGCGTATTTTTAATAAAAAGGCGAGCGTTGGCAGCACTAGCCGTATTTTCGTTGTCAGATAATCAACAATTAAAAATGCTAACATACTCTACATTGAATTCAAATACTTTTTTGGGGGTTAACAAAACAGTTTGTTAACTAAACAGTTAACACAACAGTTAACTAAAAAATAAACCTAGGAAAAATTCCCGAAAATCCAATAGTGTGATATCTTTAGTCTTTCTTGTGGTACAAGTAATTTGATAGATACTGCCACATTAATAAGATCTAGTGTAATCGACCTGACATTTGAAGACGATTGTAACTCTATATAAAATATACGAAACCGAAAAATGAAACCCGGGAAAAATTCCGGAAATTGCGAAGGTTGGTGTATCTTCGTTGTTTATTAACCGATTGTGAAAATTAAACGCGGATGTAGAGAAAAATAAAAATAATGGTTCTATATCGTACTCAGGGCTATCAAACTCCCAGGATAAAAATGTCAACGTGGCGATTGAACATTGTAGATATGCCATATAGAGCGAACAGTACTGATATCTTGACTTTGCACTCATTTTCTACCGGTATTGTCCCATTTCTACAGTGCAGTTGTATGCAAAGGAACAATGCCAACCACAGTACACCACAGACGTAGGAAATAGATAGTTCATATAGGAAATGAACCTTATTAATGCAATCACATCATTCATTCGCCCCCTGCTTCGAGAATGCTAAATATGAATTAAGTACAATATTGGACGTAAGGATAATAATACTACTAGTAATAAAACGTGGAACGAGATACCAAGGGGCCAACGCGGACGTGTCAAACCTTAGGATGGGGAAAGTATGCAAACTTTAGGATGGGGACGATTTACACGCAATCTACGATGTGCTGTGTAAAGCAAGTACTTTGAACATGGAGCATCACTTTTGGTTTTGGAGCAGGATTAAAAAATAAAACGCAATGATTGTAATTACAAAAAGAGTTGTTTATTGGGCAATTAACAAATAAAGCGCTTGGGTTACAAATTACATGGAGTTCTACATAGGACTATACACAGGTACAAGTCATGGTAAACAGTGCAAGTGTCCAGAATATTATAATTACACAGAAGAGTGATAAAATAACGCGCGGGGATACAAAATACAGGTAGCGAACCACCAACAGACAGATGTTATCATTGCCTATAAACAGATTAGTACATTATAATGTGGTATAACCCATCGGATACAAAGTTCATTTCCTATAAACCAGTTAGTGTATTCTGTAGTACCCTCCAGGATATAGGGTTTGGCGCTGCATAAGAAGGTGCTGAACCTCTAGGATCTAGAGTTTCTCGTCTGATATAACCATAGCTACAGAGAAGTGTAGTATAACCACACACACGGGTTTGTGTCGTCAATAGCAAAAATGTTACACACGAATGTTGTCTAACATCTAGGTTACAGGTTTTGCTTATGTATTTAAACAAAATGATACAAAATTATGTAGTATACCTATACAGGGACAGGTTGTATCATTCATATAAAGAAATTGGTACACTCTAACGTTGTCTATTCATCAAGCCACAGTTTGTGGTGTTGTATATAAATTATGCAGATCGCTTTACACAGATTAATGCAAAAGACAGTTGTCTACGTTGTAGGATGTATTCGAAAATGTAAGTAATAACAAAGGAAATTGTACATGATTGTAGGTAAACAAACGTGAATGACATGTAATGCAAAGCATGGTTGTTAAAATGTCCGCATGGGATGTTACAAGACCACTGTATATAAGAAATAAATACGTACTGTAACAAAAACGACCATCATGTGTTTCATTTCTTTTCTGTCTCGTTAACCTCGAACTCCGTATGGAATAGTCATATATTGTTCCGCACTAATGGAATTTAATTTCCGTCGCTTGTGTTGTTGTACAACGGCATGTCTTTTTGTCTGCGTCTACAAACGACACGAAAGTCCGGTTTGCGATGGATATAAGTGGGAGTAACGATTTGTTCACCTTTATACTTGTTCTTACCCAATTTATACATATCTTTAAACGTTATATCCTGTCGTGATCGCTGATTGAAGGTAATACCACGAACTTTGATCATATGTTCCAGTTTACCTGTAAATACTTCCTGTAGGTCATACGAGTAATGTTTCAGGCCAGCAGCAGTGAATATACACATTTCCCACCCTCGAGGCAGTTCATTTTCAACTGACAAAGATAATTCCCTAGAATCAAGGGAATCAAGGGCGGTTCATCACGACATCTAAAGTAGATAATGCTATAGGTATCGCAGTACAGGAGACGTGCTATACCGACAGTACTCAGACTTATACAGATGTAGTCGTGTCCATGAAATAAACGCCGCAATCATGACATTACTGAATGCATAAGGTGTGTTTTCGGTTTATATATCACTGTATGTAAGAAGAAGTTTACTCCTTATTAGAGTAGCATCTTGAATCTCCAAGTGAGGAGAATAGGCAATTTCATTGAATTCCTGTGTTGTAGTAACAACCTTTGTTTTCGGAAGCTAGCCCCTTTGAGCCCTTTTCCCGATCAGAGGGTTTAAGTATAGCTTTGCAATTAATTGCAGTCCCTCGCTTTTACTGATGATATCATAAACCAACGGAATTCCCTCGTGATCAAAATAATCCCTAATATATTCTTGCCGTCCGCCGCACTGGGACAATTCTCAGGAAATCCTGTTTCATTTTAAGAAACATATTTACATTCGGACGAAACAATTCCACTGACATATGCGATTCCCAGATTTCGTAAGTATGAAGAATCACATAACCCTGGTTCAAAGCGGTATGAAGCTCTGGTATGCAGAAAACACCATTGATGGTAAGTTGCTCGTCGGTATATGTACATGCCCCGTTATGTTAATCCTCCATGCAGATTCTACAAAGACCAAATATTAGTTTGTTATGTACATTGTAATGTAAAATGGGAATGGCCAAATTCGTAGACGGTAAAACCTTACAATATATAATACCCTGGACTTGACTTGGATCGGGCATGTCCGTTTCTTTCTGAATGATTACGGGTTCTACCGGAAGTAGCTGGGTAGCTATTACCCATGGATAGAGCGAGGTAAAATCGACATAAACAATTACTTCCGATTCATCGCATTCGTAAAGGGGTTGGAAGCATTCTGTACGTTCACCCTTAAAGGCACTCTTAGGACGTAATAGTTCTTCAATATCAGAACAATGATCGTGAATAAAGGTTTGAATTTCCTGGCAAGTCTTCACTTGCTTGTGTTACTGACATTCTCATAGGGATACAACATTACCCTTACATGTATTACATAATAACTCCTCCCTCGCCATGGTTTCGGAATATCGACTATTTTGACTACGACTTTTTTATCTATAGGTAGGTCCCTGAGTTGCGTTGAACACTGGTGTCCATAATAGTAACAGCCATAATATTCATATGATGTACGCGTATGTTTATCATAACCACCCAGTTAGTTGGTAATGTCAAAACTCTTCACCACCCCGTTCATAGCTGAGCAGCTTAACATTATGTGTATATTCCATATATCGAAGCCACAGTTTAGCTTGCTTTGATTTAAACAGTAATGAAACCCTAATGGTGGGATAACAGGTATGGTAGTGTCTTGCAGACACTTTGAACGTTAACACTGCATAGCACCCGCAGCAATAGTGGAATTACGCAAAAAAACATTGAAGCCGATAAAATTAGAAAACCGAATAAGAGCTAAAGTAAAAATTTGTACATGATTTTGACAATATTGTAACTGTTCATGTTGAAAGTTGAATATTTTTAACATTTGACACAATCCTTATGCCATATAGCTACAGCCTTTGCATCCTGTTCGGATTTGTTCCCTAGATCGTAATACGCCAGGTCTGGATATAATCCTACATAATTTTGATTACTTGCGGTATTGAAGAGATGTGAAAAATCCCCCTTCCTCAGTGATTCGTCTAGAGTTAACGTATTCGGTAGGTCCGTTAACACTGCTGACCATGATATAAACAAGATTCCATAAACAGGAACGTGTCTCTGAATATAATGTTATTTATCGTTAGTTGCATAATCTTGTGACCATGAGTAATTATTTCCGGTACTAATTGTTGTTCGAATATTTCATGGGCAACAACTAAATTGTCGAAACCTTGAGCATTATGTGCCAGAGCAACCACTTTGGTAAACTTGGGGCCTTGCTGTAACACATGAGCTAGAAACGGTTGTATCGTATAAAATATAGTCACGATAGCTATCACCATTATCACAAAAATTACATTAGTAGCTGCCTTCCTGGAGTAAGTCCTTACATTGATTACAACGATGTGTTACACAAATAAAATTATGCACCAATTCATGTTCACCTTCGTCGTTGGCCCTCCAATCGCATCGGCTCAAAACCAAAGACAATGTATAAAAAATTTTCTACCCATTTGGCAGTACTGGGCTTAACGTAACAGACATGTGATTCATCGACATACCTGAAAGAACGTTTACAAAAATGTTCCCCGCACACGTGTTTCGACGTTCTATTCCGCCAGTCGAGTTTCACACCGCACTGAACACATACCTGGACATGAGTACATATCGGTTTACGTTTTGCATTGCTTGTATGACGACCAAAACAGGTCTGATTGTGAAAAGTAGAGTTACACTTGTCACAATAGCGTTTTGTTGTATCATTACTTTCAGTATCGGGATGATACATCTCACATAGTTTACATCTATGTTCACACTCATGAAAACGTAGCTCCGTATACGAATTAAGACAATAGTAACAAAATACCCCTTACTACTAAATATGCGGATACCGTTTTAATAACATTATTGTGATTGCTCTCATATCGTAAAAATATCTTCCACTTTAGGAAGGACCAACATACATTTTCTCGTACTGGCGTGTTTTGGAGAATATAACACAACAATTTGATGCATATCCACAAAATGATTTTGAAATTTGTTGACGTCGTCTAAACTACCCCCATTATGACGGCGTAAATCTACCCCTGCATAATAATACAACTCGGCTGCTTTGGCACGCGTGTTCAGTATGCGTTCTCTTAGATTTTTCCTTCCGAAATTCTATATTCGCGTGTAGTTTTCCAAACGCCAAGGTTCGTGAGAGATTGTCGGGAACAGAATGAACGGTAATGATAACATTCTATATCCTCCACAAGGATTTGTAATATCAACCCGAATTGTGATATCGTCACCTAACAGGAATTCCTCCTTGGAGTTTAGCACATTTCCGATTTTCCACTGTAAGATGTGCCCGTACTTGGAATGGTATATATATTGGTTTTCCTGCAGTGCATTTGGAACTCTAAATACTAAATTTTACTTTGGATGCTGGGTCGACATCCTTATGTAACTTGTCCATAGTAAACTGAAACAGGTTGGTTACAAACGCCTCCGGATTGCGAATGGTTGTTACAGGTGGCTTGATTGTTATTTCACGACCTCGCAGCGGGAAATTGGGATGTGTTTTTGACTTTTCAGAAATAATTTCTAGTTGGGGACAAGACCTGCACCATACAACGTGTCACATCCATACTCGTATCACTAGTCACCACAGGGTCACTCACTGGCCATCGATACTATTAGTATCCATGTCACAATACACATCATCACTATCCTGGTGCGTACCATCATTACCACAACTCGCACATGTTTCGAAAACAAAGAAATCGAGAGCTTCCTGTGAAATGAAATCGTCATAGCCGGGTAACAACTCACGATAGTAACTCCAGGCCAGTTCCTTACTTTCCACGTCACAATCGTTATCAAATGTAATGTCGATTATACTAGCTTTTTTAATTTGGCAGTACCTATCAAATTACTTGGACCAGATGAAACATTGAAGATATCACATTATTAAGATTTTAGGAAATATTTCCTAGGTTTATTTTTTTATGTCGTACCATTGTTGTTGAACCCCAAAGAGTATTCGAATTCAATGCAGAGTATGTTAGCATTTTAAATTGTTGATTATCTGTCACAAAAATGAAGGCTAGTGAGATCAACGCTCTCCTATTTATTAAAATTACGCCATCTTCGTTATTTGTGGGGGTTAGCGAGCTAAATTGTATAGGGTCAAAAATGTACAACCTGGTTTTTATTAAGGCGGTTCAGACATTATTGCTCGATCTGCTTGACAACACTGCTTTGTTAAATCGATCACGCTTTCAACGGGGTCAAGACATGTTATGCACGAGCCAACTACATGTGGCTTGGTTCCCTTCCTATGTGTGGGTGTGGTGCCAGCCTGGGCGGCTAAGCGGTAGGTCTTTGATCCGACGGTTCCGGATTCGACTCCCTGGCTGGGGTATGGGTATGGCTTCTAACAGCTCATGACAACTCGAGGCGGGCCAACGCTAGTACACTTTCATATATACATGTCATAGTCAGCGTTGCCAACTCGTAGATACAAAATGTAGCTAGATCGCAGTAAATAACGCGCTAAACAATCTTAATGGCCATTAAAATAGAATAAAATGAAATGAAGAACAATAGTAGTATGGTTTATTTGAAGCGATAATGCCTCTTTATTGAACGAAGATTTAATTATTATTCCGCAAATGTTTAAAAAATACTTGAAAAGTTTAAAATAATTTCCTTTATTTGATTTGAATATTGGCAACGTGTTGTAGGAACCAAATAAGAGGGAGACAAACATTGGAAAAGTCTCTCCTCTCTACAGACCTTCAGCTGATAGAGAGAAACGAAGGTAAGAAGGAAACAAATTGACATGAGCCAAACCAAACTTGTTGTATGGTTACATTATGCCAGACGAGTTGAACTTCGTGAAATGTGAAATTTACTGCCATTCTATCACACAAACTCGTCACATCCGAGTGACTATTGCTGTTCTTTGTACTTTCTCTATTTCTCTGTTAAGAATAGAATGAGGAGGAGACAGTGATCAATTTTATATGCGGTTAAGAAACAGGAAAGAGATTCGCCC
>JAGDQP010008122.1:19441-64359 GCA_022664845.1 Lepisma saccharinum
AGTGATCAATTTTATATGCGGTTAAGAAACAGGAAAGAGATTCGCCCTGTACCTCCCATAATTGGTTGCATTGTTAGTCTAATCTTTTCCATATGTTAACATTTTCCTAATCTCGGAATTTCTGTCACTTCAAGTTTGACTATCCTTTCCTTTCCGTAATATATTCATCGCTGAAACGAAACGATGTACCCTATATGCAGAGGCAAGGACAAATTACCGGAGGGTGGGGAGGGAGAAATGTACCGTTAATCTCAGTCGCCGTTTCAAGAAGGCAAAGAGCTTGGCGACAGTGTTTTTTAAAAATAGGTATAGTATTTTTTGAATGCAAACAAAGTAAAAGGATCCTTTCTATATTCAGAAAAAAATTGAAGAATGTTCAGAAATAATATTAAATTCTAGCTAGGTTCAAAAGTCGGTATTGACGCAATTCGATAAATCGAAAACCCTTGAAAAGGCGATAGATATAGCGACAAAAGCGCTACAAGTGGTTTTACAGTACAGTGCTTTTCTAAGTTGTTTCAGGAAAATATGTGTCTTCTACTGAGCTAACGTGGAAGCTCGCCTCCAACTAACGATTGAACAGCAAACGAAAGCAGCAGAACAAACCCGAGTAATACCAACAGCAATATTATGCATTTGGGATTCTCTCCTTCCTTTGTTTCGTAAGCTTTCGTAAATATTATAACAAAATTATCGTGGTCATCGCCCATCGTGACAGCTGTCACCAAGTGTGGTGAAGCCGACTTCAAGGCTTTTATCCACGGCTTCTCATATCAAAGCATAGTGCATGGTTACACATTATCCCTTTTTACGGCTCGTTAGCCTTACTCTATGCCCTTGCCAGCGAGATTCAGGGTGATTCAAGACAGCCAGCTTTATGATTAAATACAATTCCATCTAGTTATCGTTCCAAGGTGTCTGTCGGTTTTGCTGGTTCACCCGACCCGCCTCCACCCAGTACCCACAACATCCCCTAACATTAACACAACACAATAGCCGTCCATCAACCCGCTCACAACTTCTGCCAAGAAGGGATTACGTTACGTCTTTTCTGATGGCATCTCTTTGCCCTTTTGTCCAATATTCTCTCACGGTTTTCCATTTCGAATTTCTAGTCCCTTTGTTCAAGTATCTCCGCTTCTCACGAGTATGTGCCCTACAGGTCATGTTCTGTCACTCTTTCTCGCCTGTGCCATTGCCGACGCTGGCACACATATCACTCTCAATTACACACTCGCTTCTGCTTAGCTGGTTACACTTTGTCATACCTTCTACGGAATTACCAATGTGTGTTAATCCTTATCATCTGTGTGTGTGTGAAGTGGATCTATAGAATACCAACCAAGTGGTCGTGATTCTACTGTAGTGTGATGTCTCTGACACTAGACAAACGAACATGGAAAAAAAGAAAGGGTTTTTATCGTTCAAGACGGAGTGGTAACAAAAACCTAATAACAATCATGTAGAGAATGAAAAGGAAAGGAATGTTACTGGTCTTCCTTCTCTTACAAGATGTGAACAAAAAAAAAATAATAAAAATGGTCCCATTTCAATCCTCTCTGGACAACCAACGCTTAGGTAGAATAACTCCTACGGCAGATGGATGGTTTCAAAAGCTTATCACTATGTTGTTCTTCTCTCGGTTCCTACAAGTGGTTTTAAGAAAGTAAGATTTAATGAGCAGACAGTTCTGAAAAATACAGTGAAGACGTTCGCATAATTGTAACAGACTGACATAATGCACAGAGTACTTGAAATCCTGGTAGTACGTCAAAACAAATACAGTCATACCCATCATGTAGAAATCCTCCCCGTAAAAAATACAAATAAAATAATGCTCGCCTAATACCATGAACATGGAACACGGGAAACACATAGGGTGTAACCAAAAATGTGCCAATGAAATCGGAAACACATATCAAATCACAAAAGAGTATCGAATGGTGTACTTCACAATGCACATATTTGTTAATAAAGCATAAGTTATGAAAAAAATGGCAAACAGCATATAGCCAAAAGTGAAGTACTCCTGAGGCTAAAATGAGTCTGATGTATGGACAATCTGTAGAAAAAATTCGCTGACAAGTATCGTGAACCAAGAAGAGGGCGGGGAGGAGGGACATACCGTGGAAAGTTAAAACGCTGGCCACAATTTTTCCCTTTCTTTTGTAGTAATTTCTTCTCTAGCAGACTACTCGCCACTGGTATAATGTAGATTGAGAAACACTAGTGCAATATGCCACCATCGGGAATCAACGCCAGAAGCGAAATCTCTAATCCACCGAATTTTTTTCTTTTGCAGGCGTCCATTGTTGGATATAGGATGAAGATATTTCTTTTCATGGGTGTCAGAAAAAATATTGTGGCGTATTTGATAGAGTCAAATTCAAAGTTGAATCACCACGAGCAACATCCCTGTGCAAAAATTGTGAAGGGACGTTCACTGCCATGGAGAGTGATATATTCGTTGAGGGATTTTGTAGGTGCATTTAGATGCTTGGGATTAAATATAATAACTTCATAGGGAATGGGGATAGTAGCGTTTTCCAGATAATTCAAGAGGTAATGCCTTATGCACCGCACCCTATAGAAAAAATTGAGTGCAGAAATCACATTCTAAGAAATTACGGTAGCAATCTAAAAATAATGTTTGGTTGCAGAAAGACAAGGAAATAACTAACGTTTGCGGCGTGCTTTTGTATATGGCAAATAAATACAGAAAAATACAGAATGAAAGTCTTCAAGTACGTAAACTGCGTAAAGACATTTTAAATAGTCCATATCATGTCTTCGGAGATCACACCAATTGTCGAGAATATTTCTGCAAGTGTCCTAAGGACAATGGAGAGAATTTTCTGCCACAAATGAAGGAATAAGGGCTTATTGATAAATTACTTTACACGGTCAGCATAGTAACAAAATACACACCTAGCCTGATCCAGGATGTAGACAGTAATAGTGTAGAACATTTTAACGCGGGAGTGGGAAAATTTGTGGGAGTGAAACGGATAAATTTCTCAGTAAAAGGTAGTTACGGAGTGCGATGTACTGGAGCTGCGATGTAACACAACTCCTGAAAATTGCACTCCAAAACGCACAAGGGTATGTTTAAATCAAGTCCTGGCGAATATGTAAAGCATCTGGAGTCATGAAGAAGGACACACAGTGAAAGAGCACGAAGATGGTTAGAATTAAATACACGCAAAATAAAATACATTTCCGGGAATGGACCGGATGAAGACTACGGTCTTTCAGAAGAACTTATTGATTTCGGATAGAAGAAAAAAGAGTTTATATTGAATCTTTGTAAAACAGACGCAGAAATACAGCACATGGAAGAGAGCACATGGGATCAAGTAGAAAGTTTTAAGTGGAAAGCTAAAAGGCGAAAGGGATCAACCGCTTCACATTTTGGAAGGGTTTGCAAATTGAGAAAGAGCACCAACCGCGCAAATTATTAAAAAAAATATGTTAAAATGTGGTATAAACACTGCTGCGACGAGATACGGTCGTTAAGAAGAAGGGATTGCTATAAAATATTTAGAAAAAAGAACGTTGAAGTAAAAAAAATGTAGACTATTTATTGACAATAACAACCCGTATTTAGGAGCAACACAGGACGGACTGATAAATGATGTCGGCATTGTTGAAGTAAAATGTCCGTATGTAGCACGGGATATGAGCATACGTGAAGCCGTGCAGAAGGGTGCAATAAAATTTTTAAGCAGTTGTTCAGCATGTTCCAGACTCAAGGGCAGCTGCATATTACAAAACTCCATTTCTCTTTGTTTGTTGTGTGGTTTCCAAACGAAATGTTTGTGGAAAAATATTGATAGATGACGCATTCTGGGATGGTAAAATGTTAAATAAGTTAAAAGAGTTTTATATGGACCATCTACTTCCAGAACTATTGCACTTCGAAAACAACGATTATTGAGCAGCCTAAAGATTCAATTAACACTTAAAGTGTTCATAACTTGATGTGGATGGAACTTTCTTCTCACTCAAAATTGGAAATCAATCATCATGTTTATATTTACTGTAGTTCACATTATCTAACCTTCATTTTGAGTTCAATTTTAGTACAGTTGCCAATATTAAAAGAACTTTTTGTGCATAAATTGTGTATCTGTACACCATAAGTTCATATATTATACACTAAAAACGTAATAAAACTGGAACATATTGTAAACGTTTTTTGGAACATTTTGTGCACTTTAAGTGTACTTTGAATTTTAGTGTAATTATTTATATGCCGTGCACAAAACTTTCGTTTCATTTTAATGAACTATACATACTGAACGTTTTCTGTAGTCTATTATTATTATTAGGATCCTTGAAAAATCACAAATTATGTTAAACAGAATGAGGAGAACGTATCATATTTCATCTAATACTTGGTAACTAATTTTCTATTCTTTAAAACTGCTTAAGTGATTGACTTGCCTCTAACTTGTTTTATACATTTTTAATGTGATTAATTGTGAACTATATTATATTTCTTCAGAATTATACCATGTAGATTTCGGGTTGTGGAACCAGCCCTTGTATTTTTTTCTATATCCAAAATGGTGGTGAAAATTTTGTATTATATATATTATGAAATACTTGAGAAAATGTGTTTTATAATCTAAATGATAATTATTCTATCCTGATGTTTGTAACCCGACATAATTTAGAAAATTATCTTTTGACCTGTGCTATATTAGTTTATACTGAACTTGTATATATGTTCATAGCACATTAATAAAGATTATTATTATTATATCATCCTGAGTTCTATTCTCAGCAACTTCAAGTCAGTTATCAACACAATGCTGGTACCTAGGATAGAATCCAGTGCCTAACGTTCATTATCGTGCTACGAACTTGCAAATTTCTACAGTTAGTTAGTTAATGATTATCATTATGTCTTTTAAATGTTATTTTCTGTGAAGTTGTTTGAGTATATTTATGTGTGTATTCAAAGTATATCTTCAATTTTCAAATACAATGCTAGTAGCCTAAGATTTCAGTTCTGCTATACTTTTGTGTTTGTAATGAACGTGAAAATGATACTGCTTTTATTTATCAACAACATGACCGTCCGTTTTGCAAGTACTGTTGTAAAGTTGTTAAATTCGATTTATATATATATATCCCAACACGTCTGGTAAGCGTGGAAGCATCTCCTCCCTCCGGGAGAGGCCTCATCCAGTAATGGATTGAATAAGGCTGTGAATTATTATGAATTATTATTATTATTATATATATATATATATATATATATATATATATAAATCACAGCCATATTCAATCCACTAGTAGATGAGGCCTCTCCCCGATGGGAGGAGTTGGTCTACTTCTCCCACGCTAATCAGACGGGTTGGGAAAGGAGAGCCGAAGCTCTCACTGTGATCGTCACTATCTTTTATTCACAGCAGATCCCCAATTGTTCTCACGATGCTGGGCCAACACCGAAATTTTTTTTAACCGGGAATCGAACTCGGGATCGCTCGCACTGAAGTCGAACGCGCTACCGACTTTTTTTTATTTTCAGATCAATATCAAAACGTGCAAATAATATAAAGTGTGATATAATAATAAAAAATAATATACTAATGAACTACCAAAAAATTAACATAGAAAAAACAAAACAAAAGCTTTAACTCCTTTACGATACTCTACATACACACAATGTAAATGTTCAATATAACGCTTTGTAATATGAAGCGAAGCCAGTCACTTTCTGTTTTTGACTCAATTGCTGATATTTGTATAATAAGTATTCAACATACCAACTTGCATCAGTCATCTCAGTTTCAAATTTTAAAACATATAAAGTCTGAGAGATGAACCACATCGTAAATTTTTATTTCGCTTTTGGAAACATTCTGTATGATGGATCTTTAAATATTTTTTTCACAAGTCAAGTCTTTCACACTGATTCGCAATATACGACCCAATATAGTAAGAATTTTTTTTCCAAATATTGTTCTTATCATTACATTCTATTAGTTTATGTGTATACGTTTCTTTTTTCTTGCATTTACTAAATGTCTCAACTTCTCGAATACATTTTTTTGGTACAAATTGCACCCATAGGATTTAAAATAATATATCTGTATAAACATATGATGAAGTAAAACTGAATCAAATTTTAAAACAGCTAAATTCTGACATAATAAAGACCATGTTTCACTATTTGGAACATGCTGTTTTTCTATCTTATTTATCTGTATTCAAATACAGAATATAGAAATCTTTAACTTAATATAATTCCATTGGAATTTTACCTATAACCGCAAAAGCAAAATCAAGTATGGTTGTAGTAAAATATTTCATAGGACCACTAATGGAACTAATGTCAACCGAGGCAACATCATCAATATCCCTTAAGGCTCTTAATGTGACATCAGACGACAAATTTTCAGTATACATGCACAATACTTGTGATAATCTGTCAGATAATAGTGCTTTAGCTTGTAACTGGATGTTTTTCAGATTAATACCTCCATCCTCTATTTTTTTTATACAATAGATAACGAGGTGTTCTAAGAATTTGTCGAAACCATAAAAATTATCCGACGTATTTATGTATTTGGGCCCAACATTTGTTGGATACGGGAAACAATTGTAACTGATAATACATTTTACTGAAGACAAAAATATTCAAAAATCTAACCCTGTCTAGTAACGATGTAAGACAACTCTTATATGTTAGCGTTTCAATGGTAAACGTTTTTAATATCTTATTTTCTGCATCTGTGACAGTTTGAGAAAAACCACTATATCATTCCACACCAAGTATATTAATAGATTGTTTGACATTAAACTGTGGTAACTTATTATCCTGTATCTTAGTTTGTAAATTAAGTGCCTATGTTTTCTGAGGATTAAGCACAATACCAGATATATTTTCTAAAATTTGTACAACATAAATAATGTCGTCTATTTCTTGACCATTTCTTTCCAAAAAGTCGCATCATCAGCGTAAAAGATACATTTTAAAAGACTGTGTATAAATGTAACACCACTAAGCACTTTATATAGTGCTGTGACAAATGGCACCATTGACAAACTAAAGAATACCGGGGCCAGACAACAGCCTTGCGTGACCCCAACATTGATTTTTATTTTAGGGACAATAACAGATTTTATGGATAATTTAAAGTAACGATTGTCATAAATCCATTTCATCATGTTTATAAACCTTTTCGGAAAATTCATAAGTTCTAGTACCATAAATAAATAGCCATGACTCACAGTGTCGTATGCTCTTCGAAAATCGGTCTTAAGTAATAGTAAAGGTATTGTGGACCCTTCATTTGCATGCAATAACACGTCACGTATGTTCATGAGATGAACATAGATAGGTATGGTCCCTTTATGACCACTTTGACACGGGAGTAATAACTTTGGAATTATGTTATGTAATCTATTAACAACACATCTTAGGAAAGTTTTAGTATCACAATTTTATAGATCAATAAGACGACAATTGTCTACTGATGCTATGTCATTATTATTTTTTTTAACAGGACACCGATAGATGTAAAAAAATCTGTATCGCCCTTGGGGGGTTTCCAGAAAGTACTAAAAACAGACATTAAATGGACGACCATTTTCTCACTATTTTGTTTCATCCACTGACTATCGATACCATCCTCTCCCCCCATGGATGTAGTATGTAATTGTTGTATCGCAACCTTAATTTCATTTTCCGTAAAAGGAGCTTGCGAAAAGCCACCATCTTCCTCTGATAGAGTGGGTAGTGACTGTAAATCGAAAACAGATAACACATCCACATCCCTTTTTTCCCATTTTGAAATAAGGATAGATATTGGTTACGAATACCTTGAAAAATGTCTTGCTCTTCAAAGATTTGGCCATTTTCATTACGGAATCTCCTTATGAAGTTCTTTTCTTTTCGTTTACGGTCTATTATAATATTACCCAGATTAAGAGTCTCAGATATACCACATTTACTTAATTGATTTCTTTTAGTGAGACCCCGAACACAACTGTTTAGCAATATCTTAATCTGTCCTTGTATTTTCCTAACTTTGGGTAAAAAAGCGACGTCTTACATAGCCTTTTCATTGTATGCTTGTAATAACTCCTGATAAAAAATTAACATTTTCCTTTTGTCTTCATAATGTTTAAATGTGAAGGATTTATAGGCATTCCTAAAACGTTTTTTTGTTTTCTCCCAAACACTTAAAAGTGTCTGAGATGTGCGATAATATTTATCAGTCTTTAACCACACTTGATGTGTTAATATTTGAAAGTTTTCATCATGCAAAAAATCAGCGTTTAAACGCCATGTATATGGTTTACGCATAAATAAATTTATCCCCCATTTAAAATCTACTACTAAAGAGCAATGATCAGGACATGCTAATTTATAGGCTTTTATAGTGCATAACCGCGGTTTCATATCTGGGCTCACTATGATATAATCTAGCTTGCTCTTACATAAGTTAGTAATATACGTGTATAGTATTTTGTTTGGGTTCAATATTTTCCAAACTTCACATAACTGAAAAGTTTTCATAATTTGTTCAAACTTTTTACTAACTTGTTCAGTTATTCTGTGATATAGAAGCCGGCCTTTCAAAGATTGAATTGAAATCACCAACAAGCACTAAGTTGTCTCTTTTTATGGATTGTAGATAACTCGCTAAATCAAAAAACAAACGAACTCTATCCTGTCTACCTTCGGATCCACTATTCATGTATACATTAATTAAATCGTCAATTTTTATACTAAATATGCGTCCATCTGGAGGTTAAAAACTTCTTCGAAATCAACGTCATTTCTGATCGCAAAGCTGCAACCTACTTTGTACTCTACATTATATTTTCTTATATAGGTAAAGTTAGGAATCTACATATTATTGTGGCTACTCTCCTGCAACACAATTACCTATATGGCCAATTCTTGCACATACTTAGTAAGAATACAATTTAGTTATTTCACTATACGCTTTACAAACGTTAAAAGTCGCGACCGTGAAATTATATGTTTTGTTTATTAACCATAGCGGATGATATAGTGTCGCCTGAAAGCTTGATGCTGTCTAATAGTAAGCATACTATTACTACGCATCGGAATACTGTCATCTTGATTTTGTGTCCACAACCAGCACCGTTTGTATACATATTGAAATGGTATGTGGTTATATACCAAATGGTCTATCACACAGTTGAACAAAAAGCAATGAAAAGTTAATGCAATGGTGTTCTGAGGATAAGCACTTTCACGGGGAAAGGTACTTAAGAAACAGGTCGGGGCCACTACCTTTCTCTTCTCTTGTATTTAGGTTTTAGTTCTTTGACTTTCGAGCTGTTTTCTTTCTAATCAACTGAGATGTGGCACCTACCTTGAACCTTTTGAAACGTGTGCTGCGAAAAGGGCTGGAGTCTGCCCCTCCCCTTTCCTCCTCCCCTGAAGATATAGCTTCCCTATATAACTCACCGATACTCTCGTCCTCTTGATTTAGAACATTTGTGGTATTCTTGGTATCTTCTTTATCAATTTTTTGATCACTCACACTTTCCACTTCAAAAAATAATTCTTCTTTAGAAACACTTTCGCGACTATTAGGTGCCTCATTCATAGACGATAACTGGCCATTCGCAGCACAAACACTGACAAGTAAACTATCTGATTTTCCTTTTTGATCGTTACTGCCTTCACAACACTTGCTGCATTTCCTTCAGGCGATACATTGTCATGTACCTGTATATCCTTGTTAGCGCTGCCTCCCGGCTTGCATTGAACAGGAGCAATCAAACTTGGTTGAGGTCACTGCTTTCGTTTTGTTGCGAGCTTTGTTTTACTGTAGGGAAATTTGTAGAGTTTATGACGATATTTGGATCTTGATCTTTTTCAGAACGTGTATATGTTATAGACTGAGTAGGATTTTGTTGAATGGAATTATCAGTTGAAAAAAACTGAACATTAAAGTTCAGCATGCGAACAAATCTCGGTAGAACACGATGTAATTTCCCAAAGAAAATCTGTCTTTTACCACTGTACACGTCATAGCGTAGCTGTTTGTAAAAACGAGGTTTCACGGATGAGACCACGCCATACACTGTAAAAAATTCAGCAATATACTGATCCGTTATTTCAAGAGGTACAGTCGTTAATACGAAACTAGGTTCCGGTCGACGTTCTAGTTCAATAGATAGTTTACATCTTGTGGCATTCTCAATATAAATTACTTCACCTTCTCGTTCTTGTAACACCCTTTCAGCTACTTCACTATTTACATATTTAATAAACAATTTCTTCAAGTAATGGCATATTTCTATAGCAACAACTTAATTAGGTGTTAGACGTAGGCAATCATGTACCATATCATGTATCGAAATAATATGGGGATGATGAGGAAAGTTACTAAAATCAACTTTCAAAGTATTTTCCCTCACTACTTGCTCTCCATTATTCGCCATTTATATCGAATTGAATAATATTATATCTCACAAAAAATCAAAAGTATCTAAACACAAACACTGTGTCGGAGACAAAGCTCAGTCTTCCAACACACACACCACTACAGCTCGTTAAACCACGAGCAAGCGGAGAGAGAACCTTTCCGCTTGCTAACCACTGACGAACTGCCGACTAGGCTACGCAGGAGCTCTTGCTCTTATATATATATATATATATATTTACACACACACATATTAAAGATTTCTCCGTTTTATACAGAGACTAATCACTTACCGCAAGAATATCTTTACAAGGAGTTACGTAGATCAGATGGTAGAGTTGTTATAACTCACTGCAACGTGAAAAGACACTTGTACATTTTGGTAATGCGTTCTTTCCTTTCCACGGAAGAGATAGAACCAATAACTACTTTTGTACCTCAAGGATATTATTATTATTAAATACTAGGATTTTGGATGAAAGCACTCTGGTTTTGTGAACTTTCTACTTCGATTGAAAAGAAGCTGAAGTTAAATAACACCAATGCGTGAATATAGACTAATATTGAAAACTAAAATACAAGACGACGGACGTATTGAGTATCAGACTAACTGACGGATGATACATAAAGAACCCAATGAGAGTACCTTCGACCGGTGGCGATGATCCTGGCTTTCTGCTGCGGAGATGGATCCTGGGTAAACACGTCGGGCTGTCTTTGTTCTGCAAGTGGCCTCTCGATACAAGGCCGAAGTTCTTCTTCTCTTTAAAGTTTTGGCTGCTTGGTAACTTCAGAGCAAAGTTCGGATCCCAGATCCGAACTTAATGGCGACGGTAGATCTGATACACCAACGGTCTTGACTTCCAAAAATGTCCCGGTTTTATACAAAACCCATCCACTTTCTTCTCGATAACAACCAACCACTGAAGTCAAGGGCTCCGCCTCTCAATATAGCTTTAACTCCTGAGAGCAATCAAAACCCTGCTGGTCCTTTGGTTTTGGTAATCTGTAACTGCCGTTTAAGATGATCTCTTGACTTGTGTAAGATGAAACTTCGGATGTGCCCATTCACTGCCTGTGAAATTGGATACACATCCTGTAAGCTGAAACTCAGTATCTGAGTCATTTTCTGTCACTTCTCTCCTTACATACTTGTCCTTGAGAGAAAACAGATGTTAATTTTAGTTCTAAACTATTCTGGTTTTTAAAACACAATCAGATGAAATAATAATATGATTGAAACATTTCTTTCACTTGTTGGTTTGCTTAAATACGAAATTGGGTTCTTCAGTATTGTAAAGCATTTTCTCTATTTACATTTACCCTTTAGCATTAGGTGTTATTTACCATTCAACATTCCTCCAGTACGACTGAAATATACAATATTTCATTCCCGAAGTAGTTTAAAGCCTGAAATAAGACTTTTTACAAATATACACATTATAAACATGAAATATACAAGAAATTATATACAAATAACATTATTCAGTTACAATCTTCTTTCAAACATTCAACATTTCTTCCAGTAAGTCGAAGCGCACTTCCTATATTGGCGTCCAAAACTTGAAGATATGTCGAAGACAATACCCTTATCACTAACACAAAACAGTAACACTAGGGAACTGGAAAATTGAATATTGTAGTAACTATGAAACTCTATTGATATGAGGGCACTTGACCTTGGGGGGGGGGCTGTTGAACCAGTTGGGGTTGTCCTGGAGATGTGTCGACGAGGGATCTTCAACACTGCACTATGTCACTTTGGTGGGCGTCCATTGTTGGAGTGAGGAGAAAGGCATGGGTCGAATAAGCAATGTGGTGGTTGTCTTTATTCTTTGTAGACCAATGCATTGGGGATGGAGAAAAGTTCTCAGCGGTTCCCGTAGATGAGTTCGAAGACACTTGAGTGAACTGGGTTCTTTAAGGGGTTCTGATGCTCTTTTGTCCGTCTTAAAACAAAGGTAAGAAATGAAGAGTGGGAAGTTCAAAATACGAAGGGGGAATCGAATTTGCCTGATGGAACTGAGTCGAATCAAGACATTCGTCTAAAGATGAAAAGGACGTTTGCTGTATGGCGTCTCTGGTAGGGCTAACATTTTGCGTAAACTTGCGTAAGTTGGGTGGCCTAACTTACTTCCTCTGACGTAAGTGGAGATAAGAACTAATTCCTAAGGCTGACAGGAATAGTAGTGTGATGAAGACTATATATACAAGAAAGGTCGTCTTCATAGTCAACTGTGAAAACCAAAACTTTTGTCAAAAATTAGAGGTCTATGACTACACAATAGCTAGCTATTCTGAATGTGTGGCAAATGTCAAAACAATTTACGACAGCAAATCAGAAACAATAGAAAACTGGGTGGAGGTGATAGTTTTACTATCTCAAGAAAAAAAAACAGGAGTGCAAAAAATGTATTTTCTTCGGAACGTGCACTGTAACGTGCTTGGGGAAAGAAAAATTCTATAAAATCTGTCAAGAGTGAAATTATTTATTAATTTTTTTGTAAAAGAAATAATCCTGATTCTCGTACACATACACAATCAATAGTTTAATGGAGATGGACCCTTCGGCAAAAAAAACAACAACAACTATGATGCATAAAAGAAACATGATTGTCGCAATTTCTCTCTGTTAGGACTGCAGTTCCTTCCAGAAAGAATGCAATGCATTTTTATTGGACATTGAATACGCATTACCATGGACTTCAATGGATATAAGCTCGAGTTGGTGAACATACATTTCTTGCCTATCTGTATTGACGTAACGTGGGAAAAAACTTGATACTTGCTGATGGATGGAATGTCAATGTCAATGATAGTCTGACAGAGACTTTATAGAAAGGAAACATTGACTTTCGGACATACAGATATCAGTGAAAAATAACAAAACTCACCATCGAAACTTTCTACGAAAAGCCAGTCGAGCACGCGAGCCGAGCTTACCCATAATTTACTCAAATATCACAAGTGTAAGTAGCGGCTACCGAGAATGTGAGAAAGAAAACACAAAATATTCTCTTGTGTATTGTAGTTACGAACGTCTTTTCATTGTAATGGAGACCGTAAAGCAGAGTGACCACCATATTTATGTGTTAATTTCGAACTGCAATTCAGAGATTAACTGAATTCAAGTCATGTCCGGGTATTGTCTTTACGTGATGCTAAGTGTTTAGACGGAGGGGGGCTTATGTCGTGGTGACCAGTGGCGGCCTCGGCGGACGGGCTTGAGGGGGCCATGAAGGTCAAGTCCAGGAAATACTGTGTCCTCCTTTCGCGAACTGAGTCGTCGTATCGTATCAGGTATCTATTAGGATTTATTTTCCGAACAATGATCGCGGAGATCGAATAGACCATAGAAAAAATTTAGAAATACCACTTATTGGAGTACAATCTAAAAGATTTTTTGTTCGGAATGATATTCACGTTGTCGGGAATGTTTCATAAAGTACCGTTTCTGAATCTCGAATGAATGATACAAATTGTCGTATGTCTGGACATGGAATATGTCCATAATTTGTAAGCGCTGTTGGTTTGACATTTGATTTGTATGTGTGCCCAACTGTAGGTCCAGAGGTAAGCGTGGTACGTACCCATGTAAGAGCGTGAACGGACTGAAGCCATTTGCGTGTTGCATTAAGTTGTAGGAGAACGTTACTGTGGGGAAGTAAAGACTTCAATACTGTTATTCATTATACAAGGTGATAACAAACGGATTAGCGACTGATGATATCGTTCCACAACACCGATTGTTTGGTGCGAGAGCACGTCCGAATACTTTACCTCGATCTTCAGTCTTGTGTATAAATCTTTCATGATACGTACTGTATTTGTGGAACCACGGTCAAGGTAAATTTGAAGTGGCAGACCATATCGGACAAATGCAAACTTGACCAGAGCGACTGCAATCTATTTTAGTGGGATACTGATGGCAAAACGTGTGGTCAAATCTATCACATTAAGGATGTGTCGAAACGACCTGCTTGCGGGCTGGACAGGACCGAAAACGTCTGCAAATATGAAGCTAAAAGGGAGGCATTGAATTGGATGCATTTGTAAATTCCATATTTTCTTTCCCGTATTTGGTTTCATTACTTGGCACTCAAAGCACTGTTTGACTATTTTGAACACCTGGGACTTCATATTGAAAAAGAATACTTTCTGAAGCAAAAGGTTATATGTTTTTGTTGCGGAACCATGAGACGCACCGAAACTGGATCTATGTATTTGATTGATAACTTTGTTTTGAAGACAAAAGGGAATGCAAAGTAAAAATTTCGTCAGAGTCTATAATCTATAAATTCTAAACAATTTTGAATCTTTAATGACATTGATTTGGTACTATTTTAAATTTCGGATCTTGGACCAATCGAGAAGACGGATTCTCAAGTACTTCAATGACAATCGAAAAGTAAAGATCCTGTCGCTGGAGTTCGGCGATATTCGTGGCTTCTTCATTTTCGAAAATGCGACCAATCAAACCAAACTGTAGTGTATCCGCCACAGGGATGTTGTGTTGGTCTGGCGGTAGGGGGTGGGGTACCTACTAAGTGCATCGGAGAGTGAATTCTTGGCAGAACTCACATGGGTCACATCGAAATCATAATTGTCAAAGAATATTGACAAACGAGCTCATTTACCATTTAAGTTCTTAGTTGTTTTGAGATGAGTGAGAGCCTTGTTGGCTATAGATGGAATGGTTTCCCATACAAAAAGGAGTAGAAAGTTTTGATGACATAATAAGCGACTGACATTTCTAATGAAAATACATCATAAAGAGTTTCAGTTTCTGTTAATGCTCTGGAGCAATATGCTACGGGACGGAGTTGTTTATCATCATTTTCCTGCATTAAACATCCTCCGTAGCCGAGGGTCAAAGCGTCGAGCCAAACGTATGATGCTTTTTCAGTAGAAAAGGGTTGCAAAAATGGCGCTGTTGGTACCAATTTTTTTATGCCGTCAAAAGCTTGTTGGGCCTCTGGGATCAATGAGAAGATTCCGATTTACGCAATAACTACGTGAGGGGTCGGACTATGATTCCAAATTGTGGGAGAGTTTTCTAAGAAAATTTCCGATACCAAGAAATTGTTTGTCTTTTTGTTCTTGGCTGAGGAAATTTAACAATAACTGAAATTGATTTGTAAAGTTTGTCCGGAAACTACCGAACAAAGTACTTCCAATTGTGAATACAGGAATTCGGATTTTGAAGCCTTAAGGCCGATATTGGCTGCTCTTAAGCATTCAAATAGTTTTCGAATTACTGCAAAACTTTGCTTATATGTTTTCGTATGGACCGAATCATCGTCAATATATGGAGACACTAGGTAAGCTGGGATACCATCAGTAACTGCATTATGTCCGTGAGAACAGAGGGGCTAGACTTCAAACCCATTGGCGAGACGAGATATTGGTAACATCTGAGGGATCCTACCGAAAAGGATGTTTTGTCTCAAGTCTTCTGCAAGTCTGGTTTAATAAAAACTTGAAGAAATGTCAAATTTCATCAAAAATTTATTACCGGATATATCTGAAATTACTTAATATATATTTGAATATCCATATGCCACTGTATGGATCTTTGAATTAAGCATCCAGAGATATGACAGGAAACGTAGGGATGAGTCCGGCTTGCGCATGAGAAATACAGGTTGACTGTAACTTGATGTACCAATTCTACGAATTTTTTTCTATTTCTCCATTTTTTTAAGTTGAGCTCGCATAGCCTCTCGAAGATGTAACGGTAGAGGGAAAGGGCGATAAAAGCTGGTGCCGAATCTGTAGTAACTATTTTTCCCCACTAAATGTGTTATCCAAAAACAATCATCACTCCAGGAAAAACAGTCACTGTATTCGAACACTAAATCCAAAATTTCCTGTTTCTGTTGGGTTGTAAATTAGGGTTAATTTCCCCCCTGTTTAGGATCAAAATACTGCTTATACGTTTTTATGCCCTGCTGGATTTCCTCTTTTTGTTTCGTGGTTAACTTTGACATCCAGTCAGGGTGGCAAAGAGAGACTGCGAGGGAGTGCGGAGGGTCGTCCACCCGAGTGGGTGACGTTACGGCTGCCAGCACTTCAAATGGTAGTGCTTGTCCAATTTGGTAACATTTGGGCAAACGGACTCTCCTATTACTATTATTCTGAAGGACTACATGAGTTTGAGTGGGTGTGAACACCCCAGTAGTTGCCTCAATATTTTTCGGATTGAAAATTTCTGAATTTGGTTCGAAAAGAAGTAATTTCGAGTTTTGTCACATATTGACTAAAGAGATTGGCACGTATTTTCGAGATTTTGGGTTTAACGTTACGTATTGTGTTGTCACAAAAGTGGGCGGGGCCCTCATTTTAATTTGTGAAAATCCTACATAGACATTTGATATGTAAGATGCACGGATCGACGCCGGGACGTTTGAAATTTATTGCTCAATGTTATTAACGTTAACGACTTATCAGTAGTTGTTAACTGAAATACATGCTTGTCAAAAAAATCGGTACCAAGAAGGGTTGGCGGATTGTCAGACGACTGAACATTTTTGAAAGTGTGTCTAAACTTATAATTTGCAATTTCAAGATCTATTGTTGCTATTTCACTAAATATAATCTTTCCGCTAGTAATTCCTTGTAAAATACTGAGTTGTTTAATACGTTTAGCTGTGGGGGGAACTAGTCGAGAATCCAGAGTACTACATTGGGATCCGCAATCTAGTACGAGAGAGCAGTGTCTTTGGCCTATCTAAGCACGTATAAACTATAAGCGATCATGTTTGATAAGTGGAACCTTTATCGTATGTAAGCCAGCAAGTAGGTTCCTTGCACGTACAGGCAACTTCAGTTTAAATTTGCTCTATCTGTCATCGTGGTGGGGCGCACAGCATAACAATCGCGAGGAAAATGATTCCATTGTAAGCATTTTCTACAAACAATGGGAGAACTAGGTGAACAAACAGGGGGTTTGCCATTGCCACCTTGACGCACGGGCTGGGATATGTTCCGTTTCTCCTCTGTTGTGGACCTAACTGTGTATTGTACTGACGATAGCCCTGATTGACGTTCTGGCGACGACTTGGAAATTGTTCCTGCCTGCACGGTTATTATATGCTGGAGCCCTATAGTCGTTAGTTCTGCGCCGGTCGGTTTGAGAACTCTGTTTTAGTTGCACAACCAAATTTTCATTTGTGCACAGAGTTTATCTATTTCAGATTGATTTTGGGAGGTTTGAGGGGGGTACGCGGGGTCTTTTGCTGCTGTGATATTGCTTCCTGAAAATTCCGAATGTGAGGCTGAAGATGGGCAGTAGCAGGACTCGTGGAATTAGGACTAGTTAGTCGTAAGGACGGGATCTCAGTACTTGGTAACCAATCTAACTGGGTTATTTTCTGGGTTTCCTCCAACCTACGCCGTTCAAGGGATACGCGCTTGTCATCGAGTGCCTCTAATGCTGAGGTAAGTTCCTGTATACTTTTAATTGACTTACCGTATCTGCTACACTCTCTAAAATGTGAGATCGGAAATTCTGTATAATATGCAGAAGCAACTTTTTTGTTCACTTATATCGGAATCAATGAACGTATTAATTGAATTTGCTTATCACGTATTGATATGGGGTCTCCATGATGGTTTGTTTTCGATACCTAATAATTTCATCGATTTTGTATGAAGATGACATGCAACGAAATGTATTGACAATTTCTTTCTTGATGTCATCGTACGTTTTTTCGGAGAAGGTGGGGTCAATTTGCAACAAATTATATAAATTCTGAGCTGTGTCTGTTAGACATGTGGCCAGCATTTCTTTCTTTCCTTTTTTTGCCGAGGTCCACTTCTGAGTTCTACTGCGCGAATCGAACTCTTGAAAGAAGCGATCGATTCGATCTGGTGTTTCACCACTGAATTTCGGCAATTTATTGAATGTTGCCAAAGACTAGAAAATCGGTTGACATGTTTGGTGTTTTGGGTTCACGTTTTGGAGTATAAAAACCGATGAGAAATTCAAAATCCGGGATTTGTTTTGCTTGAGCGCGGGTAACTGGCATATACTAGGTAACTGAATACGAAGCTGTTTGCTTTCCTTTGCTGTGCGTACGCAAAAGGAAGAAAACGAGAGAAAAATGTGTCGATGTTCGCAAACTGATAAAAGGCACGTGCGTTCCTCCAATGTAAAATTGTTGACGTTAGTAAACAGATTTAAAGGCACGAGAGAGGATTTAAATGAATGAACTCTCTTCCTCCAACGTTAATATTATATTTATTATGAGCGTAAAACAAAACGGAGAGAGTGGGCAGTGAAATTAATTGTTCGAAAAGAAGGAAACCAAAAACCCGGGATCGTTACTCAATTTAAAAAAAAAGGTTTAAAAAATTCGGAATCTACGCCATGTAGTTTTTCCCGTTTTATACAGAGACTAATCACTTACGGCGAGAATATCTTTACAAGGAGTTACGTAGATCAGATGGTAGAGTTGTTATAATCTCACAGCAACGTGAAAAGACACTTGTTGTACGTTTTGGTAATGCGTTCTTTCCCAATCAGGGAAGAGAAAGAACCTAATAACCACTTTTGTACCTCAAGGATATTACTTTTAAATACTAGGATTTTGGATGGAAACACTGTGATTTGTTAACTTTCTATTGGGGCTACTAGGAAGGAATCTACTCCGATTGAAAAGAAGCTGAAGTTAAATAACACCAATGCGTGAATACAGACTAATATTGAAAACTAGAATACAAGACGATGGACGTATTAAGCATCAGAATAATTGACGGATGATACATAAAGAACCCAATGAGAGTACCTTCGAACTGCGGCTATGAACCTCGCTTTCTGCAGCGAAGATGGATCCTAAGTAAACACCTCGGGCTGTTTTCGTTCTGTAAGTGGCCTCTGGATACAATGCCGACGTTCTTCTTCTCTCTTCGAAGTTTTGGCTGCTTTGTAACCTCAGAGCAGAGTTCGGATCCCAGATCCGAACTTAATGGCGACGGTAGGTTTAATACATCAACGACCTTGACTTCCAAAAATGTCCCAGTTTTATACAAAACCCATCCACTTGCTTCTCGTTATCAACCAATCACTGAAGTCCATGTCTCCGCCTCTCCATACAGTCTTGCCTCCTCAGAGCCAATCAAAACCTGGCTTGTCCTTTGGTTTTGGTAATATGTAACTGCCGTGGTGTAAGATGATCTCTTGACTTGTGTAAGATGAAACTTCGGATGTGCTTATTCACTGCCTGTGAAATTGGATACACATCCTGTAAGCTGAAACTCAGCATCTGAGTCATTTTCTGTCACTTCTCTCCCTACATACTTGTCCTTGAGAGAAAACGGATGTTAATTTTAGTTCTTAACTTTCCTGGTTGTTAAAACACACCGAGATGAAAAAATAATATGATTGAAACATTTCTTTCACTTGTTGGTTTGCCTAGATACGAAATTGGGTTCTTTAATATTGTAAAGCTTTTTCTCTATTTACGTTTACCTTTTAGCATTAGGTGTTATTTACCACTCAACAATATACATTATAACGAACTAGCAGATTTATAACTACTACTAATACTATTGCAAATACTACTACAATTGCTTTAAAACATTAAAATCTAAATAATTTTATTTACAACAATCCAAATTTAAATTTTAAAATTTTTAGCTTTATTTATTTCTTATTATTGTTTCAACTTAAAAATGGAAACAATGTATTTATGGCATTGTTATAAACAATGAAATTACTGTTTTCATTAATTAGTTCATGACAATCACTTCCTACACGTATAGTGCTGGAATTGGGGGTAGAAATTACCGTACCCTTACCCTTTTCATTTTGGATTTAGTGAACCCCCTACCTTTATATTAATGGCACCTCATTGCCTTTACTCTCAATAGGCAATCGTCGCCAGTAGATGCAAGCGTACTCTTACTTTTCTAGTCCACTTCTCCAAGTGTGTCCTTACTAACCCGCTTCAAGCAATGCACATTGGTCGAATATCTGCTCTTGGGCAAATAATCATTCCAATCACTCAAGCTGTTTGAACCTGATGATGACGCACACATGCTAACATTCAATTTGAAATATATTGGATATGAATCTGGCTGCAGGACATATACTCCCATTAATCCTGCACTGCCATGCCATTGCGGTGCCAGCCTAATATTTGGAACATGAGTAGAAGAATGATGTTGCAATAAAACATATTTTTTCATATTTTTTTTTTATGTAAATTGGCAGACTTACTTACTTTGCTGTACAAACTTTCACCAAAATCAGAACTGGTGATAGTAGGGACATTGGACCATTTGAATATTCCCACAGAATTTAGGGACGAAACCCCAGCCCAGTTAATAAAGACTTGCTGTGCTTTGTTTTTTAGCGACCATTTGCAGTGGAACACAAAATTTAGGGAAAACATAAAAACGAACTACCAACATAAAAGTGTACTACCAATTAAATATTGCCTAAAGAAATATACTACCAAAATCACTCCGCCAATCCTTCTTTCCCCAGAATTCAGAGACGAACCACTTCCGTTTTGGCCCACACAAACACATTACAGAATATGTAATTATTTATTTTTGAGAAGAAGAAAAACTGGGAAGAGAAACCTCTATTTCGTTTCTAACCCAAACCACAAGAGAATGTAAGCGACTTATCCCCTGCGGGAAGGACAGGGCTGTTTAAAATGAAGGAAAAAATGCTGAATGAATTTTACATAATTATATAAGACGTGTATATTATAAAAAGTACTGAACAAACGGAAAGAAAAAATAGAAAGGAGAAATTAGAACACATGTAACTGATATTTGTGTTGTTTCCTGTTATGAAGATTAGTAAATGGGATAAATACGTAATAAAATTTTTGATTGTAGAAATTATAGGGATATGACAGATTAGCAAAACGTAGGTGACAGGTTATTATTTTATTTTGCGAGTGGAGACACGTAGGTTCGAACTTTTGTGAGACTGTTGTTTGACTGAGAAAGAAAGAACTGATTTTGTCGTAATATTGATTGGACTTGAACGTACGGGCTTCCGAAAGCAGTGGTAAATTACAGAAAGTATATATAAGCATAGACCTGAATTAAAGTAACGTTATTTGTGAATAGGTTTTAAAGATGCTACTGGTAATGAATGATTCGTGAAGAAATAAATATGGTTTGAATCTAATTAGGGTGTTGTGGTGATGGTCAGAGGCTGTATGAACATAGATTTGCTTTCTTTGTGGCAGATGTTTGCTTGAAGTTTAAACTACGCGAACTGAGGCGTTTTAAGCAATAATAACAGAAACATACATGATCGTTTTTCTGTCAGATCCGTCCGTTAAAGTTTAACCTACTCGAAGCTTCAGATTTGCTTGCGTTAGTTTTTATCATTGTGGATTTTAATGACAACTTTGTAGAATAGAAAATTATAGACGCTACTTTAAGAAAGGATTAATACTGCAAAACACCGTCGCAAGACATAATCCAGACGCTGGAACCACATACCGGCATATAATTGTACACCAGAATGGCATCCCTGAAGAAAACTGCATGCCAGAACGCCATACCTGAACATAATTATGTGTAGGACCGATATCCCAGGACCTAAAGCCTATAGCAGAACGTGAATGTAGCATCTATTGATTTGTCAAGCTAGCAAACACGCTTATTTTGGTTTGACCTTTGAATTGAAGCATGGCTTGCTTAGAGTTACTGCTAACACACATTTGGACGTCTACTAGGCCGTTTGTTGTATTTTATTGAAACTAATGTAGAACATACTGTTTCCTGAAGAAACGAAATGCACTTATTTTCGTTTGACCTTTGAATCGAAGCATAGCTTCCTTTGTGTTACTGCTAACACGCATTTGGACGGTTATTAGGCGTTTATTGTATTTTATTGAAACTAATATGGCATATACAGCATCCTGAAGCTAGCAAATGCACTTATTTTGGTTTGACCTTTGAATCGAAGCCTGGTTTCCTTTGAGTTACTGCTAACACGCATGTGGACGACTACTAGGTCGTTTTTGTCTTTCTTGGGAATGGAATACGTAGCGTTTTTAACATTAATTTGGACGTCTTTTAGGTCATTTTTTGTGCCTTATTGAATATAATATAGCACGTATCACTTCCTCAGTTGTGAATGCTGAACTACCAATATAAGCTAAAGGAGTTTTTTGTATGATCTGTTAGGACTTATAAGAGAAAAATAATGAAGTAATGTACTTTTTAACATATAATTAGACGTACCGGTACATTAGCGAATAATAAGCATTAATAGACACTGTGGAAGAACTAAGGATATTGAGGTTGAGCATTTTTAAAATGAAATAAATATGACATGTAATGTAACCTCCAGAGGAAACGAAGTGAGAAACTTGTAATGAGAAATCGTTTGAAGTGAAAGAAATAGGAGATAATATTTTGGGGATTGAACCTACAAGCTTTGAAAGATACAAAATATGCCCGGCACAGAATGGAGTGTGGTTGAAAGCGGTGATTGAATTACATTTTGTTTTTATGATTGAATATGTAAGAAGTTGTTTGAATATGACGTGTAATTTGCATATAGGGCAAACAGACTTAAGGTTGGTAATATACTTGTCGTACACATAAGATGCTAGAAGAGTTGAATATGAACCCTCTATGAGATTTAGGATGTAGATGGCAAGAAATGAACAATGACAGACCTATATTAACGGATTTAGCCCTTTTTAGGACTTTTATGTGGTGAAAGAAGAAGAACACGTGCTGAATGTGTTACAGAATGTTGTTTTGGACACACAAGACAATACTATATGCTAACTAGCTTTGAAGGAAACGTGTAATTAATGTAATGTTGAGCCCTTTTTGATAATTTGTTTGGTGTGAGTAATACTAATATATGCTTTTAAAACACTTTTGCGCTCAGATGACGTAAGAACGTATTGAAAAGTAATTTGATTTATATATTTATGGATTAAATGTTAAACAATAAGATCACTTCGGAGAAATTTTGTTTGAATACCTTAGACATTTGAAGTGATTGGTACACGAAAGAGAATACTATATGTTAACAGGATATTATCATAAAATGGGAAACATGTAATTAGCGTAATGATGAACTTTATTTGACATTAGTTGATACAATTGAAAAGACTTGGGAAAAAATTAGTGAGAATAATTTAGTAATCTTTTCGTGATAGGAAACGACATTTCTTTAAATATCAGAAAACGAGAATTTTGGATCAGTTACGTTACGTCGCACATAGGTGTTGTTGATTAGGAGTTAAAAATATAAAATATATAAAGCATTACTATTAGATTTGAATTGAACCAGTTTAGTCCTGTGTTGTATCATGAAACAAGTCTCTGATGTAATAAGAATAAGTATGGACAGGAAGTTTTGACATTTTAGTGTTAATGAATAAATATTACATTTTATACTATTTCACATGTATGACCAGTATAAAACAGAACAGACATAGACTGGAATTGTATTTATTTGAACTGAAGTTATTAATTAAGACATTTGTTTAGTTTAGAACATTGACTTGATTTGGTGTGAAGGCACAATATTTGAATAAATAATTACAGGCTGAAACATTGGTTTCCCTGTTTGATTTTAGCAGATATATTTACTATTCAAAAAGGTGTGAAAGTAACATTGAGAACTGGAATAAAGGCTAGGAAGAGACAGTTTGTGAATGATTTGACATGCGCAGAACTGTATAAAATGAATACAACACTGCACATAATATTATGTAGGGCATATGAATGTATCTTAGATTCGGAAAGCATTCGGTGGTAGTAGAGACGCTTACTAGTTTAAATTACTAAGACACTAAGTGGATAATAAGTTTAAGTATAAAAAGACTGTAGAAGGTGAAAGTACGGCCAGACGGTATAGAAACTGTAAGGTGCAGTGCAGTATATAATTGAATAAACTAGTTACTTAGCGTACGTAAATAACTGGACTTTTATGTGCTGTATTGGACATATAAAACTTTGGTAAAGAGATAAATATGGATCTTTGGAGTCAAGATCGACACTTTGCAACACTTTGTTGAATGCTATCAATGAAGTGAAAAGAGTGGCATTAACATTAATGAACATTGAACAACGCCCAAAAAGTGCATTCTTAATAGAAATAAAAGTCCTATTAGTGCGCAAAACGGGTATCATCCTGTTTTTCAAGAGAAGACTGTATATCCCATGTGTGTGAAAACAGACATTGTGCATACAATGGAAACAGAGGGCACGTTGTTACTGTATGTGGAAAGTATCGATGAAACTAAAGATGGTGTTTATGAGGATGTTCATTTATGTGTTGAGAAAATAAGCAGCATCTATAAAATCAAGACGGAGTGTGAACTATTAAACAGCGTAAGTTGTACAAGTGAAGAAACTATGAAGAAAGCGGTTTGCGAGTATGAAAGACTTTTTGAGGAATTATGCATTTGAGACGCTATAGAAATCGCAATGTACGTGCAGTTTCCATTAATGTGTGACGCTTGCTATGAAGATGAAGGAAATCAGTTGGATGACTCCTGTATTGGTTTGAGATTTAATGAAACAGAACGCGAGAAACTGCTTAATGAACGAATGTGGTGTACTGTATCTGAGCGTATTATTTTAAGGCTTTATATAGTGCGTATAAAGTGAAACATAATAATTGAGATACGATACAATTGTTATATTTGAAGTGAGCCTAAGAAATATACTGCAACGTAATCTGAGTGAAGTTCCGAAAACGTTACTTGTTAAAGATATTTTTGCTGAACGTAATGAGTGACTTTATTGTGAAGAGAGATAGAGGGGAGAAGAATTTAAGACGGTTGATATGAAGGATAGAAACATGTCTTGGTGTTTTGCATAATAACGCGCACGCGCACTAAAGCAGAAGACTATACACTTGTATACAGAAATGTAGATAGAATTTATGTACCTTGTTGGTATTCGATACTTGGTTGTGAAATATGGCCACAGTGAGTAGTACAGTACGTGAGCCAGAAATAGAGTTTATAGTGTTGGACAGTGAAGATGTACAGTGCAGTGGGATAAAGAGGAAAATAAAAATGATATGAATAACGTACTTAAGGTGCACAAGAAGGAGGAAGAAGAGATGATGTGTGTTATCTTTGAAGGGTGTAGATATATGGTGTTTGTGGGATTGTTTGAAAGAATATAGGGTAAATCAGTACTTAGTGTGTGGAGAATTTGTAAATCAATACTACGCTTTTACATAAACATGAAACATGCTGGGTTAGAAATTCTACAATTGGCTGAAGCCGAGTTTCGTCATCATGAAACCTAAATGCGAATGGAGTTTCACCTTCCCTTTCCCCCAAAGATTAAATCCTGGTAAACGTTGGATATTTGGTGAAACCCGTATACGGAAAATTATACCTCTAAAGAGTGTGGTATAAACGAGGCGCGAGCATTGTGTGAAGACGTTAGCGACAGTTAAGTTATAAGAAATACTTGCAGTAAACACACGAGATACCAGAGAGGGATCACGTTACGCTAAAGTGATTACAAAAGAAGAACGATGTTGGTGTAGACCCGACTATATATTTTTTTGAATGTTTGGAAGAAATGCTAAAGGACTTTGATATTGAAAACAATCTTCGGTGAATTCGGTGATACTACATGCTCGAGGAAGAAAAAGACGGTGAACTTGTGGACAATTTGAGAACAACGAATATGTGCTCCACTTACTAACAAATCCAGATTTTGCTCACACGCTTTGATAAGTTTAACTGATTAATAAGTTGCATTATTATACCAGAATGATCTTTTATTGACTCTCCCCGGTTCCTAGCCAAACTGATAACCAACCATTTGGACAACGTGAGTGAAATCCTGCAATCAAAAGTACAACTTTGTGAATGAAACTGTATAACATTCTATTATGTGAAGTGTGTAATTTCGTGTAGTAGCAGTGTATTGATTGGCGCTGTAGAAAAAAACTAACCCAAACTGTTGCTTTTGAGACTTAAAAGAAAATTATACAAGATAGAAAACTGTTGCTTTTGTTGAAATGAACACTACTTGAACTTGAACTTGAAAAGACATTTAAATAAACTGGAAATTACCTTTTTTATTATAAGGAAACCTAAGTAATGTATAGTGTGGTGATGATCTTGTTGTTTTTAAATATATGGTAAGGTGAAATAGTTACGTGTTTTATTTTTATGTACCTTCAGAATGATGGTGAGGTATGTAATATCCATAATACAGAGTTTTAATTTTGAATATTATTTATAGTCTTTATAGTATTTATATATTAAATTTTGTTTTATTTACATTTTTTGTTCTGATAAATGGTGTTGGCATTTAAAGAACAGACGCTTTTTTAACTTTTTTTGCGAATATTTCTCCTTTTATATTAGGATAGTAATATACTGTAATCGAACTCACAATCTTTTTATACTATGCGCAATGCTGTACATTACTTTGTTGATGTCCTTTAATGAATACCAGATGGTACAGAGATATAGAAAATAACCACTTAGGAAGAAAATACGTTTTATTTGAAACTACACAGGTGTACCAGTTTCGCATTTTAGTTGAAGACCAGAAAACAGCCTTTTCTTGATTATGGAATGGTTTATTGCATTTTAGAATTAAAGTGTATTATACGACCGGTAATGAGGACTCTAAAAGTAACATCAGCATTTAATAAAGCAAAATTATAATATGCAAATGCCTTTTCGATAATATTACAGACATCTTCACATTTGACATACATCCATATTTGCATTGGATATTCCAGTAAACCACCATTGTAATCTAAAGTTACTAGTGGAAATGGAAGATATAGAGCCCACATTGAGCAGTAAGATTCGTATCGCACTATCGCAAATGCAAATAGATTTTTACATAAGCTGTGGCTTCTGAAATTCGATTATGTTGATATCGTAATTGTCTTTTTTAATAAAAAGGTATCTTCCATGTCGTTATTATGTTTGGGTATAATACTAAAATCTTTCGTATTTGTAAGTTGAAACATTATATCAATGTATGGGTTGTTTGTCCAATAACTTGTACAACTGCCACTGAAAAACAAACTATTATTACTTGTGCATGTCCCACATTACCTATTAAATCTATATAGTACCTTAGGCAAGTCCATGACTTGTATAAATTACCACTAACAACACTATTTTGTTTTTAAAAACCAAGTTCACAAAAATAACAACACTGAGGTTCGCAGTAGTAGTACGTCCAGGTCAGGTACTTGGTTCCTATACCATTTTAAAACAGTTAATGGTTATTGAGGATATCAATAATACTGATTCACTTTGGTTGCACACAACATTTGGTAATAACAGATGGTAGCTTTAGCTCAATTGACACGTTGAAACAGAACAAATTTAATTTAACTGGTTAGTTATATACCATTTTATTTTTCATCCTTTAACATAAACTTTATTTGTATGTGGAAGGAAAGGATTTAGGGATTATTCGACGTATGTTAAAGTTACTATTTTAGAATTTAATTGATGAAACCTCACTTTAGATGGACATACTGTGGGATTGCACAGATGATGAGCTTTCGATGTTAAATGTGTGAAAAGCACACTATTTTTAATAAAATGATTATTATTTAAATTTGACTGAAAGCTACATACTAGACCAGGAATTAATATATAGAAGTTGTATTACATATGGACAAGTTGTTTGTTTGTTTTATAGAGAAAATAATGAAATGGAAACCATACATGAGTTCAGACGTAGTAACATTTTGCGTATCTTTTTCATTGTTTTCAGAACGCAACAGCAGTTAAAACATACATTTTTAATTTCCTGTTTTACGATAATGTAATGCTGCGTAAGGTTATAGTGTATAGAAATCATTTTACTCGGGAGTTTAGGATGAACTTAGGGGGATGGATGGAACAAATGATGAACAAAACAGATATGCATGTACTAACATAACTTTATGAACAACTTCGTTTAGGAGACGTCTCAAAAAGTTTTCTTAGAAGCATCTTTTTTACCACTTTAAATTCGAAACAGAGTGAAATACCACATAATTATTGTTTATCTTTTATAGAACAAATAACATGAAGATGGGAAAGTTAGTTTTTAGATTGCTTGATTTAGAACATTCAGGAACTGTTTGCTTTGTACTGCGTATCACATACATGCTGGTTAATTATAACATTTTGTATACCAACTATTTTACTACAATATGTTTTGACATGTAAAGGAAACCTCGACAACTACACTTTCAAAATGTTCATATATTATTTGGGAAAGAAACAACTTACATTCAGAAATCGGAAAATGTCTATTTGCAGAAAATCTTGCGTAAACTAAAGCCTATGATAGAAAATGCTTCAAGTATGCAGATCACAACATTTCATAAATACAAACACATCAGCAGAAAGAAAAAGAAAACTCACATTTACTATAGAATAGAAATAATATAAAGATCATTTATCCATTTTTTTAGAAAACTGATCTAATACATATTCCATCCATACTTTTCCGTTTTTAACTGCTGTAATGTTTCTAGCGTGTTTATTTGTTTCCCATTTTCTCTTACTAGCAACAGCTACGACAGTCCTGATTTTTAATTTTTTACTTATGAATGTCTCTTTCTGGCAGGTACTATATAAAGATAATTGCTTTAAAAGTTAATATTCTTTCTATTAAATGATTGTTTCAGTGTTTTTGTCAATAATCATTCTTTTGTAAAGTAACAACGTAACATCTTAAAGAACAAGACGCAGAAAAAAACGAGACACGTATTTGAAAATTGTTTTCACATGTAAACCAAACTAGAAAATGCATTAACAAGTATAAAAAATTATGACATGCAAAAAGAAAAAGTTGGAATTCCATTTATGGAAAACAAAACAAAGTTGAGCTGTAATAAAATGACATACTTTGGGACAATAAAACTTTTCATAGCAAACACAACTAAAATTACAAAATACGAAAGAACTAAAAGACAAATACAAATACAAACAACTTAAACTGGAAAAAGTTTTAATATCTTTGCAAAAAATGTAACATTCAAAAGTAAAGCTACCATCAGAAAAATTACAAGTACAAAAGAAGTAAGTTGTTATAATAACAATAATGAATTACTACGGAAAAGATAATTTGACAATACATATGCATATCAAACTACAAATAGAACAGTTTCTACATTTAACAACGTAATACTTTTTCATGATAGGTTACTTGTCGTACATCTCATCGTGAAGAGAAAACCAAAGTGAATCGCCGAAATTCACCTGCCCAAACTTTTTATGCAGTGCTGAAATGCATAACCATACAGAGGAAAACTTGTTACTCCTGTATAATGTAGTGCTGGAATGCATAATCTTCCAAGGGCAAAAGACATCCAGAGAAAAAACAAAGCGAGTCACCGAAATTCATCTGTCCACCTTGCAAATGAGGTTTCATCTATCAAATTCTAAAATAGTAACTTTAACTTGGATCGAATAGTCCCTAAATCGTTTCCTTACACATACAAATCATGTTCACGGTAAAGGATGCAAAATAAAATGGCATATAACTAACAATTTAAATAAAATTTGTTCTGTTTCAACGTGTCAGTTGAGCTAAAGCTACCATCTGTTATTACCAAAATGGTGTGTGCAAACAAAGTGAATCAGTATTATTAAAATTCTCAATAACCACTAACAACTTTTTTAAAAAGGTATAGGAACCAAGCACCTGACGTGGAAGTACTACTACTGTGAACATCATTACTGCTATGGGTGTATTTTTAAAAATAGTGTTAGTTGTAATTTATACAAAACATGGACGAATCTAAGGTGCTACATAGATTTAATAAGTATCATGTTGAACATGCTACATTTAGCACGAGTAATAAAAGTTTGTTTTGCAGTGGCAGTTGTAGAAGGTATTGGACAAACCCGTTTACCGATGTAATGTTTCAACGTACATACGAATGATTTTAGTATTATATCCAAACATAATAACGACGATGAAAGATCTCTTTTTATTAAAATAGACATTCCATACGATATCAACATAATTGAATTTTAGATGCCACAGCGTATGTAAAATATTCCAGTACATAGCTATCCTAATACAAAAGTTAAAATAGGTAAAAATATTCGTACAAAGTTAAAAATGTATCTGTTTTTCAAAAAATGTCAATATCTTTTATCAGAGCATAAAATGTATATCAAATAGAATTTAATATGCCAACCTGAGCTCAAAGGCTATAAATAATATTCAAAATTAAAACTCAGTATTAAAAATAGTACATACCTCACCATAATTTTGAAGGTACTTAAAAATCAAACACGCAACTATATTACCTTACTATTTATTAGAAACAACAAGACCATCACCACACTCTACATTACTTAGGTTTCCTCCAATAGAAAGGTATTTTCCAGTTCATTCAAGTGTCTTTTCGAGTTCAAGTTCAAGTAGTGTTTATTTCTACAAAAGCAACAGTTTTGTATCTCGTCTAATTTTCTTTTAGTATAAAAAGCAACAGTTTGTGTTAGGTTTGATTTTATTTCTACAGTGCCACTGCACGAGCTTACACACTTCACATAATATAATGTTATACAGTTTCATTCAAAAGGTTTTACTTTTGCTTACAGGATTTCACGCACATTGTCAAAATGGTTGTTTACCAGTTTCGCTAAGAACCGATAGAAGTCAATAAAATTTATTATGGTATAATAATGCAAATTATTAAAGCGCGTGAACAGAATCTGAATTCGTTAGTATGTGCAGCACACATTCGTTGTTCTCAAATTGTCCACAAGTACACCCGTCTTTTTCTTCCTCAAACACGTTGTAGTACCCAAAAGACCGATGATAGTTTTCAATGTCATAGTTCTTAGCATTTCTTCCAAACATTCAAAAAATATCAAGTCGGGTCTACACCAACATCATTCTCTTTTCGTAATCACATTAGCGTAACGTGATCCCTATATGGTTTCTCGTGCGTTTACTGCAAGTATTTCTTATAACTTAACTGTCGCTAACGTCTTCACACAATGCTCACGCCTCATTTATACCAATCTTTAGAGGTATAGCTTTCGGTATAGGGATTCCACCAAATATCCAACGATTTCCAGGGTTTAATCTTTGTGGCAAGGGAAGGTGAAACTCTATTCGCGTTTAGCTCATGATGACGAAACTCGGTTTCAGTCACATTTATGTAAAACCATAGGTAATGCGAACTGTTTTAAAAAAGGGTTTTTATTCAGCTTATTCAAAGCTTGCATTGTCAGTGGTTTAATAGCACACGTTTTGTTTGTTCTTAAATAGTCTCCTCTTTGACGGCACATATGAGGTGCAGACAGTGGATATCCACCAAAACAATCTTCACAAATTAAGTAGTGATTTATCCTATATTCGTTCAAACAATCCCACAGATTCCACATATCTACACCCTTCAAAGTTCATGTACATGACATCTCTTCTTCCTCCTCCTTGTACACTTTAAGTATGTTATTCATATCATTTTTATTTTCCTCTTTACCTCACAACGCTGTGTCATTGCACTGTTCATCTTCACTGTCCAACACCATACACTTTATTTCACGCTCACGCACTGTACTACTCATCGTCGCCATCTTCTTTCAAATCCAAGTATCCAATACCCACAAGGCACATAAGTTTTATTTATATTTCTATATACGAATTTATAGTGTTCTGCTGTACTGCGGGTGCGCGTTATAATGCAAAACACCAGCACATGTTACTATCCATCATATCAACCGTCTTAAATCCTTCTCCCCTCTTTCTATCTCCTCACAATAAAGTCACTCATTACGTTCAGCAAAAATATATTTAACAAGTAACGCTTTCGGGTATACGTTCCAGTACATTTCTAAGGCCCACTTAAAACATAACAATTGTATCGTCTCTGCAATTATAATGTTTCACTTTATTCGCATTATATAAAGCCTTAAAATTAATAGGTTCATGTACCACATTCGCAATTAAGCAGTTTCTCGCGTTCTGTTTCATTAAATCCAAAACCCATACAGGCATCATCCAATTGATTTTCTTCATCTTCATAACAAGCGTCATATTAATGGAAATTGCACGTACCTCGCGTTTTCTAGTGTCCAAGTGCATAATTCCTCAACAACATTTATTTCACAGACACAAACCGGTTTCTTCACACTTTCTTCTCTTTTGTATAACCTATGCTGTTTAACAGTTCAGTCTCCGTCTTGATTTTAGGGCTGCTGCTTATTTTCTCAACACATAAATTAACATCCTCATAAACACCAACTTTAGTTTCAGCAATACTCTCCACATGCTGTAAGAACGTTTCCTCTCGTTTCATTTGATGCACAATGTATGTTTCCATACACTGTGTTCTCTAGGAAAACAGGATTACATTCGTTACTTTTTTCTATTAAGAATGCACTGTTTGGGCGTTGTTCAATGTCCATTAACGTTAATGCCACTCTTTTCACTTCATTGATAGTATTCAACAAAATGACGGACGAGCAACTATCTTCACCTCACAGATGCATATTTATCTCTTTACCAACGTTTCCTAAGTCCAATACACAACATCAAAGTCCAGTTATTTACGTACGCTAAGTAATTAGTTCAATTAAATACAGCACAGCACCTTATAGTTTCTATACCGTCTGTGATGTGCACATCACAATTTGTATTTTATTCTTCTTGTAAACCTCAAACTTAGCTGTCTGTTTGGCAACACTTATTCTAGAATATTCTCGAATTTGACATCTTTATGTGGGATGACGTTCTCTGATTGGCTAGTGAAAGCGGGAATAATAGCTGGCAACACTAACTGTCGGCCTGCTCTGGCAGTTGGATTTGCAATGTGGTTTGTTGAAGGGGTTAGTGTTTGTGCTTCTCTACTTTTGATGAAAATTGTTTAAGTTTTACGTAAAGTGTTCTTGAGCCCAATGTTTCCCCTAGAATCTGTGATTTATCTATACAAGAGAGAAAGTTACGAAATATTATAGAGTAATGCAACCAAAGAAATACAAAGATCATAGTGTAATTGAGATACACGAAGTGTGATACGTCTTAAGACACACTTAATACTCAGTCTTTGTTACACAGTAATTATAGGTAGAAAATTGATTAGAAAATTGAAATTATCCCTTTTAATGGGAAGTGATAAATGTGTTGTGAAATATATTAAGAAGTTCGGGAGTGTGTATAAAATTCACGTGAAAATAAGTGTGGTAAGTGTCAACGAGTCTCTGGAAGTAAAAGTTCCTTATGAGTGCAAATATAATTCAGTTTTTGTGTACGCTGTATTTCAGAAGTGAAATAGGGAAGTTTCTTATAGCCGAGTTATTTGTGACCAGCGTATTTCTCTATGTTGGTAGATGGAGTACTTTTTCTGTGGTGCACTGTTAAGTGTCCTAGTAGGCTGTAGAACCTATGTAGAATTTTTGGTCGTTTGGTGGTAGAAGATATAACCTATTTTACAGTGCTAGTGAGCTCTTCGAGGCTTTTGAGAAGCCTTTTGTTGACGATAGTTTGTTAGTGAACTTAATAATTTGGAATTTTACTTCTAGAATTATACATAGGGGAAGGTGGTCAGTATTTAACAGTTTTGTTAATTTAACGAAAAGTCAAAATAAGGATAACAAAAGAATATACATTCTAGAAGTTTCATTTTCTTTAAAAACTAATTTAGTTAATTTTTGCATAGAAAGCTATTTTCAAAAATTTGCATCTATCCTATTCAGATCATTTTTCGATATAAAATTCAGAGAAGAAAATCATTTCCTTTCTTACCAGCTTAAAAGAAGTGAAAATCCGGGAAAATATGGAGAATATCTGTTATATTTTCCTTTTGAAAACAAAGCAAAGAAAAAAATAATTAACCAAACGTTTTTCTAAAAATTAATTCAGGTCTATCCACTGAACTTTTTCAGTAGCTTTAAATTAGTAGAAAAAACTTTTTTTATTCCAAAATAAGAACTTTACAAAGATCCTATGAATGTTACTTATGTGACGAGTACCTCTGGTTGTGAACCGGAGATCCAGTGACGACATAATCTTTAAAGTGAAGGTAAGAGTGTTGTTTTTCAGATTTGTAGGAGGAAATTAAAATCCAGAGCTTTCAGCAACTAGTCGTATTTCTCTTGCATACAGAGATATCTATCTTTGAAATTAAAGAATGAGATATTCACTCCAGACCATTGAGAGAAATCAATTATTATCAATATTATTATCAATATATAACTTTATTAGTATATAATGACTATGGAGTGCTCTTTAACAAACAAAGCTGTTTGTTGAATATATAAATAGTTAATTCCGGCTATGACAAATGTTATTATAAGAGTTGAAAATTAAGAGATTTTGTTCAACTTAATGTGTACTCATCTATGGTTTTCCCCAATTGCTCATAATAAACGGTTATTCCTTTTAAGAAATGTTTAGTGCTGCTAGTTCTGTGGATAAACACTGCATACTTATTAGTAATAACAGTTCACGTCTGGCTGTAATATCACACACAGTATTTTTATATTTAAACTTACTCTCCACCTAATGTCCTCAGCAACTTAAACCAGTGAGCTTCTTGACTACCACCGAACGCTTTCTGATTATCGTATGTCCTACATAATACGAGTATTATGCGCAGGGTAGTATGTATTTTATACAGTTCTGCGCATGTCAAATCATTCACAAACTCTCTTCCTAACCTTTATTCCATTTCTCAATATTACTTTCACAACTAAAATCACAGTATCAGCTAAAATCAAACAGGGAAACCAATATTTCAGCCTGTAATTATTTATTCAAATATTGTGCCTTCACACCAAATCAAGTCAATGTTCTAAACTAAACAAATGTCTTAATTAATAACTTCAGTTCAAATAAACACAATTCCAGTCTTTAGATGTTCTGTTTTATACTGATCATACATGTGAAATACTATAAAATGTAATATTAATTCATTTACGATAAAATGTTAAAACTTCCTGTCCATACTTATTCTTATTACATCAGTGACTTGTTTCATAATAGAACAAAGGACTAAACTGGTTCAATTCAAACCTACTAGTAATGCTTTATATATTTTATATTTTTAACTCCTAATCAACAACACCTATGTGCGACGTAACGTAATAAATCCAAAATTCTAGTTTTCTGATATTTAAAGGAAGTATATTTTCCTTTCGCGAAAAGATGACTAACATATTGAGATCAAATTTCTTCCAAGTCATTTTAACTTTGTCAAGTAATGTCAAATAAAGTTCATCATTACGCAAATTACATGTTTCCCATTTTATGATTATATCAAGTTAATATATCGTATTTTCCTTCGTGTACCAATCACTTCAAATGTCTAAGGTATTCAAACAAGATTTCTCCCAAGTGATATTAATTTGAACAATTAATTAATAAATATATGTCAAATTACTTTTCAATACGTTCTCACGTCACCTGAGTGCAAAAGTGTTTTAAAAGCATATCTTAGTATTACTCACACCAAACAAATAATCAATAAGAACTCAACGTTACGTTAATTACACGTTCACTTCAAAGCTAGTTAGCATATAGCATTGCCTTTGTGTCCAAAACAACATTCTGTAACACTTTCAGCACGTGTTCTTCTTCTTTCACCACATAAAAAGTCCTAAAAAAGGGCTAAATTGCTTAATACAGGTTTTAAGGTAATACAGGTAATACATCGTTCATTTTCTTGCCATCTACATCCTAAATTTCATAGAGGGTCCATGTTGAACTCTTCTAGCACCTTATGAGTACGACAAGTGTATTACCAACCGAAAGTTTGTTTACCCTATATTCAAATTTCACGTCATATTCAAACAACTTCTTATATATTCTATCATAATAACAAAATGTAACTCAATAAAAGTGTTCAACCACACATCATGTTGTGCCGCGCATATTCTGTATCTTTCAAAGCTAGTAGGTTCAATCCCCAAAATATTAGGTATTATTACTTTCACTTCAAACGATTTCTCATTACAAGTTTCTCATTTCGATTCCTCTGCAGGTTCCATTACACACACACCCTGCGCAGAGGCTACAGCCAACGAGCATCTGCATCTCTCGCGTGACTAATAACCTTATTTCTCAGTCCAGTCTGGGATATCAGAGTGGAAAGAAGAACGACCCGTTAGTGCTTAGAGAACCAAACGAGTTAAAATTGGTAAGTGAAAACAGAATACTATTTTTTTGCATGCTTACTACTTTTTTAGAATATGTGCGTGTTCATAAAGAGTGCTTGAATTATTTTTTGCATGCTTACTACTTTTTTAGAATATGTGCGCGTTCATAAAGAGTGCTTGAATTATTTTTGCTTTAAAACGTTTAACGATGTTAAATTTATGAGTGATCAATGATGAATCCACGAGGGTAATCAGTACTCCGGTGTTAACCAAGCATGTACGTTGATGTACGTTGATCGTAAATTTTAGTTTGCACTTCCGGTAGAAGGTTAGTAAGATCACGAAGAAAGGCTTGAGAAACTCTATTCTCAGTTCGTTGGTGGTTCACTTTTGCTGTATGAGTCCGAAATCGCTGTAATTTGTCTTGATAACGATTCATAAATGTCCTGCTGAAGTACGGCCTATTGGTCTGTACTGGGGTTTTGTCCTATGAAATGAGGACATTTGGTTGACTCGTGTTGTAAGCTTTGCAATGGAAGGATGTTTCTGCTTTGTTATGCGAGATCTCATTACGAGTAGCACGACCTTGGAAATTGCGCTTGTTGCCGAGAATATTGCAATTTTGTTAAAAACTCAATTGTTTTTTGCACAGTTTTTACATCAACCAAAATTAATTCTTTAACATATTGAGGGAGTACTGCTCTACGTATATGAAAAATAAGTTTTTCCTCTAAAATTGAAGGGATTACCTCCTTCCACTTTTCGATGTATATGTGAACGAATTCATGTGGTTTTTGCAATCTGGTTTGTAAATTAAATTTTAATTTCGCATGGAAATGAGTTTTTAGAACGTGGAACTCATGAGTTCCGGAGTTCAGGAAATTTAGAGAAAGTACTAATTGTTGTTAACTGAGTTTACAGCCAGTTCTCAGCAGTGTCGCAAACAATACAATTTTTTTTTCTGATCAATTTTGTATGTTAGCTCATGTTTCGAATTGCATCAAGAATCTTGACAAGGATTCGTCTGGGCTCCCTTGAAAAAATAGTAGGGGAGAGGGGGTATGAAATTTAGTTGACGGTTTTAATGTGCTTTCTTTTGGTTTTACACCTATTTCTAATGAATCGGTGCTGTACGAATATTTTCTTTATTTTTCCCGGTTCATGAAGTCCGGGTTCACTTTCGCTGTTTTGTGAAACTGTATTAAGAGAATCAGTTTCCAGAGACAAAATTTCATGATAATTTTCGGGTTCATTCTGGCAAGCTTCATCACGAAAGGTGGTTACAAAAATTGGAGTGTGTTTTGCGTCGTCAAAGAAATAAACAAGGATATCGAACCTGATTGGTGTTTCGAAATCGTCTTTACATCGTATTACCGGTTTGACTCGTTGGACTTGCGGTAATACCATATTTTCGTTTACCGGTTTTTCGATTTTTGGGTTCCGTCTTCAGTATGTTCGGTGTTATTTATATCACCGGGTTGTTGCGTTGTTATCTGTGGGTCAAACGCGATATTGTAATTTTGTTCGAATGCATGCTATTATCATGTGCTGAAGTTGAAATTTCTGGACTGAACTGTATATTCCGAATTTTTTCGAGGGTCATTTCAACTAACCCAACCGGTTTTGTTTAATTATTTTCATGTTAAGAGACATCATCATCTCTTATGGGGGTCACGGGTGTTGAACAATTTACAGGTGGCCTTGTCTGTAGGTGAACGGGAATAATATAACGTGTCATCCGGGTCTGACTGTTGTAATGAATGTGGGACAGGTGTTGAAAGAAAAACTGTACTTGGTGCTGGACTAGGTTTGTCCTGAGGAACAGGATTTTCATTTGCTGAAATATCTTGTTGTTCCTCTTTGATACTTGGCATATTCGGTAGCATAAATTGGCTTGTTGATTTATCACTGAGTTCAATGCATTCGGGCTCAGCGGGTGGGTCTGCGATTTCATGTGTTACATTATCAACACTTCCATAAACTGGTTGGTTTGTATTTGGATCCACTTGCAAATCAGTGTTGCCATCTACTGAGGCTTGTGACCGATTTTGTCGAGAATTTTCACATTCTGCGCTTCCACAGTTTGGACAAGTTTTCGGGTCAACTCGCGGCTGATAACTGTTTGTAACGGAGTTTACAAAATCTAATTTTCCACACATGTTTCAAATATCCGGATTAGACGCGTTTTCAAGAGCTTCTAAATATCTTGGACATGTCGCTTTACCGCAACGTCGGCAAACGCTTTCAGAAGTTATACGCATTGTTTGCTGTAATTGGGTTTTCACTCGGGCCTTCGCTTTCGATCTGGCTTCTCCAAAGCCCACCATTGTAAATTCTAAATATACAATCTCAAAAACACTATAATATAATTATTCTCTTTACACCCGCAACAGAGAGCCATCTTCGGTTATTACCAGTTTTACATGTTACAATTATATACATTGTATCCTATTAAACATGGTATAAAATATGCATATATATTACTTAAAATTAGATAAAAATGTTAAAATATGAAAGGTAGAAAAGTTACCATAAAGATAAGAGAAAATATGAAAGAAAAAAATATTAAAAGGAATACAAAAGTAATATTGGTAATAAATGATGAAGAATGGATTGTATTAAGATGAAAAACGGAGTAACGAGAGAAGATATACGAGGTAACATTCTCAAAGATTATATAAAAATTTCGAACAATGATACATTACTTTGCGTTATAGATTTACATACAATTACATAGTTTCTATTCCAATAATCTTATTAAAAATACTTATCTGTCTTATAGTAATTTCAAAATATGTATATATTCGGTGTAAGATCCATATTAATTGATTTAACTCATACCCGTAACTGAAAGCTATCTTCAGTTATTGTAGATTTTGCAGAATACAAAGACATACAATTTTTAAACAAGATGTTGAAATACAAGATATAACAATATTACTAAAAACTATAGAGCTAAGAAAATAATTAGAAAAGTTACTAAGTATGTTAAAGATAAGTATAAAAAACGGGATAAGTATTGAAAGGAATAAAAATTTGTGAATAGGACATGCAGTATCATAAAGTAAAAAAACAGAGCTATCTTATGAAGAAAATGTACAAGGGCTTTCCGTATCAAAGTTAATATCTAAATTTGAACACATCTTAGATTACATTTGTAGTAGATTTAGCTGAAGATTACATATCCTGCTGTTCAAATCATGTAATTAAAAATAACTTGCAAGTGTTACATTTGTCTGATAAAACTGAGAAAAATCTGTAAATTTCAATGCAAAATCTATATTAATATTTCTTTGTACCATACTGTTGTGTTTTTTACAAATCCTGACCATCGGGGAGTTCATGTGTAACAATAAATTAGGAAACAATATGTATAATAGTAATCTCTTACGTACTGATAGCCTACCGACATTATTTTTTTAACAGATCTCCACAGTGAATATTACCATTCACCAATTTATAAAGAAATACGTGTTCCGCTAATTCTCTTCTTTTAGATAAGCAGTCATACTGAAAATCTTCCAGTAGGCTATTATAAGAGATTCTCTCTTTATATGAAGATGTTTTAAATTTTCTGTAAATAACGCACCTTAACAATTTTTCTGAACTTTCACCAATTTTTCAATGGAGTTTTTGGAGGAAGGGGACCAGACCAGAGATGCATATTCTAATTTACTTCTTACAATACTATTGTAAAGTGTTCTAGAAACTCTAATGTCGTTAAAGTCCTTTTTATTTCGAATTACAAAACTTAGTAATTTGTAAGCTTCATTAGTAAGTTTCTCAATACGATTTTCAAATGTCAATTTGCTGTTCAAAATTACACCAAGGCCTCTTACCTGATTAATCCTATCTATTTTAATGTTATTAAGTTTATATTCAAATTCTGTTGGGTTATGTTTTCTAGTAAAATATATTGTATTATATTTTTTGAAGTTTGAGACTTGGTGTACTTCTGATGAAACCTTAGGAGAGCTAGATTACGACATTCGGTACGAAACGTACTGCTTTCTATTGGATAAATACGATCTCATTAAACTTATCAACTTTACCAACATGCTATAAGTGTTCAACTTTGTAAGCAGAAGACTATGATCAAGTTTGTCAAATGCCTTTGAGAAATCTAAATAGAACCATCGACAGAACGGTTAGAATGTAAACATTCAGAAATAAATTGAGTGTAAGTTGACAAATTCGTAGTTATGGTTTTCTGTAGAAACCATGTTAGAAAATGAAATGAATGATTCTACATGACTAAACAACTTTCCGAGTAAAATATAATCAAGAAGTTTAGCAGGGGTAGGTAAAATAGATATTGCTCTGTAGTTTTCCAAATTTGCTTTGTTGCCAGGCTTAAATTTTGGGCAGACTCTACTTATCTTCCATAGATCCGGAAATATAGAACTTTCTATTGCCAAGTTAAAAATAAATAGTAAAGGTTTTTCCAATTGTTCATTACACGCTTTAAAACATATACAGAAATTCCATCAGGACCACAAGTTCGACTGAATTTTAATTTCTTCACTGCTGTTACATATTCTCCGCTAGTTATTTCTTTTATATCTATTGTAATAAACTCGTAAATAGTTTTTTGCATCTATAACTTCATCGGATGTCTTTTCATTATGTATATGATTGCAAACATCCAAAATTTATTGATTATTTCTTAATACAGTACCTTTATATTCCATATCAGTTGGATAGTCATTCTTGTTCCTCTTTTTATTATGAAAATATTTCCAGAATTGGCCAATTTCGACATCAACATTATTCTCAGTTTCACGCAGATAGTTTTAGTACGCTGTGTTCATTAATTTCTTAGACCTTCTGTGTAGTTCACTAAACATATTATTGTAAAATTAAGAGAATGACTTTCTTTTCCTAAAATATTATTTCCTTTTCAAGATATTTTTAACTTCTTTTGTGAATCATGTAGGATATTCTTACTACTGTTTATAATGAATTAAGGTACATGCTTTTCGATAATCTTACTGAATTTATCATTCAAATAAGAAACTGCAAAATTGGGATCTCGACAGTTATATAAACCTTACCATGAAGTGAATCATAACTCATAGTACAAATTTAAAAAATCAGCTTTCTTCAAATCCGGAAGACTACAAGCATTAATTTTTATCTTAATTTAAACTGTATCGAAGACTGTATCCAATATCAAAGTTGATAGACAAAGCTGTATGATGGGGATCTATTGTTAATATGGGACCAGTAACCTCATCAACCACAACATTTTTTTCTAATATTAGGAATGACTAAGTCTAAAGTTCTACCATTCTGATTCTTAACATTGTTTATCAATTTTAAATTATGCAACGATAAAAAATTAGATAGTATTTTACAAACAGATCCACATAACATCAAATCATAATCAGGACCAACGATACTCGGTAGACTGAAATAACCAAAGGTTATAATATCCTTGAGTACTCCATATTCCCTTCTTTCAAATAGTACAAAAAAAATCTTGTAAATTTCTGCATTTGTATTCGGCTTAAAATATACAGAACTAACATGTTTCCTTTAGAACCTTTTATTTTAACACCAACTATTTCAAGATCGATCTTGTCAATGTCAAAACTGTAGGCCTGAATAGAGTCAATTATTTCTATTAGCACTCCTCGTGTTCTATTGTAATTTCTCTCTCTTATGAATGACCTGTATCCTTTGTCAAGAATTTCACTATCGAATATATTATCATGAAGCCAAGTTTCAATTAAGATAATAACGTCATAATTGTAGTTAAGTGTATTTAAATAAAAGTTGCTTAGCTTCGTATTTAGACCCCTAACATTCTGATAGTAGAATGTAATTCCGTTGCTATTAGTCATTTATTTTCTGAAAGATAATCCACACTATTCAATACGAAAATCCTGAAATCATTTGCTCATTTCCTTAACTCTATTTTACCATTCATATCGATCCATAAGTATTCATATCCAAGCTCGTTTTTTATTCTTCTAGCTTCATTAAAACACTTTTTCTAGCAGGAGATAAGCTATGATTAATATAAATAGGACCAATATTAGCAATACCTATGTCTCTACAATTTAGGTTTCTTTTAATTTTCCTACTATTCCATAGTTTGTCCTTATCCATTTTACGCACAAACTTTACAATTATACCAGACATCGGTTGCTTACTAGACCTTCTAAGCCTATGACACACGCCAATTTGTCTTTCCTGAATATTCACATCTAACACCTTACCAACTTCAGTAAGCAGACTTGACATTCTCATTCAGTTGCTCTGGAATTCCAAAAATTTCTAAGGAATTCCTTCGACTATATTGTTCATAATCTTCAAGCTTCAGATTAAGATTATCGATTTCCTTTTGTAAACGCTTGTTTTCATTTTTCAATTCGTTTATGCTTTCCATACAAGTATATAACAGATCACTTTGTTTCTTAAGTAGACCAGTATTCTCATCCAGCTTTTCATGTGCCATATTCAAAGATGTTAATAGATAATTTTCAGTTTTTCGATTTGATTTCTCTAACAATTTAACTTCCTTCCTGATAGACAAGTTGTATACTTTGGCTAACGTAGGATGTTTTCCAGAATCTTGCTCTATACATCTTCCTGCATACTATTTTGAGTGACTATTAACCTTACAACTCTCACAAGATCAATCGTTTTCAGATGATTTCAAGGATTTTATATAATTGAGTTTTAAGTTCACACAACTACCATGAAAAACCCATCCACATACAAGTTATACCCTTGTAGCTGTTTTGCCTGGATACCGTTTTCGCACACTTAGAGCACTGCTCAATTTGGCAAATGTGTTTGGATTGCTCTCACTTGTGTTCTTTTATAGAAGACTTCGTCAACAACACTGTAGACACGGAATATTAAATTTTGCACATTAATACACACGATATTTGAACGAAAATTTCTTAATTTGTCAGGTTTTACACGTAGGGAAAGGAGAAAAATCTCTACTGCAAGTAAATATCCCTATGAAAAATCTCACATAAAAGAATTTCCAACACTGTTCTCACAATGTTTACATGCGTCTGTCGAGTGCACTACACACTCAATTTCAACACAATTTCGAAGTAATATATTTAAGGGCCGAATTCAGAGTCGCGTTTTGTAGAAAATTCGTTACTTGAAGATATGGTTTCAGGTTGTTGCTGATTCACAAACCTTTCTCAAGTTTGCGAAGGGTACCAGAATTCCAAGTTGATTTTCTTCAAGAAGCATTTCGTTAAGTTTTGATTTTTACAGTTTCGTAGTCATATCTTGAGACAGTGTTTGAAATGAACTATTTCATAGTGCAATTTTCTTTCTCTTGAGAAGTGAAAGTTGTTCTTATAGGAAACGAAAATTGCGTTTTGTGAAAGAGAAGGTCTACTTTGACTTGAGAGAGAGAATTTGATATGTATTTGTAGAGCGACAGTGTAAAACACACCAAAATAATAATATTCATGGTTTTACAAAAAAATGTCGGGGGTTTTGCAAGAAAAGCGTTCAATCCATTGGAATGTTGAAATGAAAAACAAATAAGAAAAATATTCAGTTCAAACCCAAAGAAATAGTTGAGAAGTAGGCATCTTTTTTAATCCCAAGCCAGGAAGTAATTGCGTATGGATTCGATATAGTGTCACATACAATAATATCCAATATAATACAATTGAAATATCGGCATTTTCATAATTCCAAAATCAGACACCTACAATTCGCTGCTGCAATTCCTATCCACAATATTGTTGTTCTGTAATACTGCAGTTTAGCTACTTGTGCGATAGAGCACTGGAAACGACACTAAATGCTATGTTTTATCTTCCTATAGAAAGCAAACCTACTGAAAGGCGTGAGAAATAACAACATTACCTAGGGGAAGTTAAGATGTGCTCATAGAGGGCACAGAACCCATGTATAAGGCACGAAAGTAGTTAGTCCTTGTTTCCATAGAACGCAATTTTCTGGCCTAAATCAGTGGCCGATGTGTGAAAGTACATAACAGAGAAGGGATTTGTGTGTCCTTCCATTCAGAATGAACCTATGACTGCTGCAGAAAACCAATGGAAATCACGTTGTTCCACATAACTCCGTTTCTATATCAAGGCGGGTCACTCAACTAAGCCGTTCAGCCCCTAAAAAAGTAATCCAATTTTTCTCCCAGGTAATTTGTTCAGTTCCACACAGGTACGAAAACCATGCTTAAAACAACAGTACTTAGTTACTCCTTGTGTTTTATAGATTACAGTAAAATTAGAATGACGTAGTTTTCATTGTTTGTGGTGATTTTCTATTCTCTGTAATGAAAATCCCGTAATTTTAACATCCCGTATACATCTTCCTGCATACTGTTGCGACTATTAACCTTACAACTCTCACAAGACCAATCGTTTTCAGATGATTTCAAGGATTTTATATAATCGAGTTTTAAGTTCACACAACTGCCATGAAAAAC
>JAGDQP010008123.1:0-64243 GCA_022664845.1 Lepisma saccharinum
GTGGAAGAACGGCATCATTTGTTTAACACATATCAAGTGTAGCTCCCAATCACTCATCCTTTCTGCCTTTATGAAGTTCTTTAGAATAGTCACCATATGGAAGTATTGCATCGAATGTTTTGCAGTTAGTCCTTTTTCAGCTGTCAATGTAAGGCAATCTTGAGATTATTATATCTTATACTTTTGTTTGTGCGCGAATCCATTAATTTGTCTTCCTATCCCTCCTAGTTATTACTAGCATGCATCTCTCCAATGCTCTTTGTGTGAATCTTAATCTTTAAGTAGTTTCTGAATTTAATATCCAAGTTTCACAGCCATACATCATTACTGGCTGTGATTATAAACTTGATTATAAACTTTACGCTTCAGACACATTGGTAGCTTGCTTTTGAAAATAAAGTGTAATCTTCCAAACGAACTCCACACCATTTTATATCTTCTGTTTATTTCATCAGTCAACTTGGCATTCGAAGTTTTGAGCTGGCCTAGGTAAACATACGCATCAACTATGCCTATTGTCTCTCCGTTAATCTTTATTTCCTTCTTTGCAGCATGTTAATTATGCATTACTTTTGTTTTACTAAAATTCATTTTAAGACCTATTTTCGAACTCTTATTACACAGTTCTTCCCTTCTGGTTTGTAGTTCTTCTGCTCTTGAAGCAAACAGAACTATATCATGAGTGAATCGTAGGTGATGAAGATATTCGCCATTGATCTTTATTCCAACTTCATCCCAGTTTAAATTTTGGAACTATGTATTTTGCTACTAATGACAGATGTAGCAGTTGAGTAAAACATATATATATATATATATAACAAAGAGCGTGAAGAAAACAAAGCAGCAGCTTGCTACTCCGAAGAAGTAGCTACACATTTTTACAGAGAATTGTATTACTCCGAAGAAGAACTTGCAAATGATGATTAAGAGTAAATGATGTAGAAGTCCCAAACGTAGCGAAATAAGAAGTGGATAAAGTACTTCGAGGGATGAAGAACGTGAAATCGCTTGGAGAGGTTTGGACTCAAAGCAGAGATCTATAAATGGGAGGTTAAAAGATGAAAGATGAACTTGCTAAATTATTCTCTATGTGCCTGAGGAAGAGAGTGATACCATTCTTGCAAACGCCTGCCACTCTAAGGTTTTAAAGGATTGTCGCCAGTGTCAGCGGGCGAATGCCGCGAATTTTAATATCAACTACAACTTTGTCCATCCCTATCACTGAAAAGTAATTGCCAAAATACATGAATTAAGCTGCAAGTGTCACTTCAGCCCATAATTGTAAGTAAAAAAAAAATATCTTACTGCAACAATGGTAGAAAAAATCCTTCTTTTGTTGCTAGTGTAGGTTCGTCTTGGATCATTTAACTCACCAAGCCCACTCCCACCAAACCCACTCCCTTTAATTCTTCTTTCCTCTTCACTCTTGTCACTTGTGGAGTGACACAGAAAATGACCTTCTTTGTTCTTTGTTCGAAGCTGAATACTTCCATTGACAAGAAGGATGCGTAAGGAATTGAAATTTGCTGTTATTAAAATATTCCTGAAGTGGCAGTGTAAAGTACAGGTTTACGGAAAGAACACTTATTTCTCGGACAGAGAGGGTTATATTTTCTCAACTTTCTTCAATGTGGTCCTTAAAAGAAAAAAAAAGAAAAAAAACCCTGATCAGCGCGCTTACCCTTAAATGGAAGTTTAGATGACCGTATTTTGAAAATTGACAGTAATCATCTCGATAGGAATTCAAGCACTATAAAGATCTTATAGATTCCTCCTAAAAATGCTAAACCAGGTGTTAGCATTAGAAACTATAATTCCAGGGACTGTAAAATAGAAGATGAAATATGTAATATCCGGGCTGTAGTAATGACAGAAAGGAAATAATTTCCAATTACTGCATTCTTATTTCGCATATGAGCACAGAATTTTTATTTCGATTGAATTGATAATGCTAACAAAAATGGTGTTATAGGACTGTTTGTTAGAAATAAAAATCTCTAAGTGTGCATACACCAGTAACACATTAGTTGTTTATTTTATTTATTTATTTATTTATGGCCTTTAAGCATGTAATGCTCAGGCCGGAACAGGAGATGGGAAAAGGTTTTGGAAGGTGTCGTACAGGGCCTATGTTGAAGGTGCAATCCCGGCTTTACCTGGTGAGACTGAGGAAAATCCCTGGAAAAACCTAGCTGGGGTTGAAATCATGACCTCACGAATGATCCGCCAACGCTCTACCACTGAGCTGCGGTCAGCAGCACATTTGTATCGGCCGATATCAGTAACGCATGATTTGCTATTTCGATCGATGTTGTTATCCAATACCTCTCAATATCAAATAGGATACACTTTTGCCGTTATTGTAGATATTAATGCCGATAAACGCAGAGATTGGTCGCTATCGGAAAGCACCATCTTTTGCTATTGTCTTAATAAAAGGAAATACCTATATTTTACAGTAGATTCAGAAAACAAATAATATCAACTGTAGCCTGTTTTTATTCCTATTATGCTTCTTATTTTCTTGTCTTCATTAATATCTGAAAAGAAATTTTCACATTTGTCTGCGACTGGATTGGAATCTCCAATCTTATGATTTGTTGCCCGATGTCTTATCCACTCTGCCAACCTGGTAGCAGTGTGGCGGTGCGTAAGCCAGAGACTAGAACTCGGAGTTCCCGGGTTCGAATCCTGGCAGGAGCACGGATATGAATGTTAATTAGCATCGCGTTCATAATTGTGATGGGCCGAAGTCAAAGTTACTAAAAATGGCTCTTACAAAATAAAGTTTACGAAGTTTTTCTCAGTCACTCTGCCAGGAATAGACCTATGCCTTTCATTAACTCAGACATGGAATGTGGGGACATTGACGGTATTTTCATTAAAGGAAAAAAAAAATGAATTTAAGCAGGGAACATGAGAAAGTTCAATACACGTATTATTTTTGTGTAGCACGAAATTTTTAAATTATATAGACATTCTCAAACACACACAACGTTATTCGGAACGATAGCCGTCAGTGTCGATCAATATCACGTAATAATATTTTCATACAGTGATATTTATGCAAACGTAATATGCTAATTCAGAGCAGAAACCGGGTCAGTTTTGGGCCAGAATAATTCATAACTACAACTATATTACGAAAAATTGCAGAACCTGATTATTAAGGTTCTGACATATTAGAACAATATATTATTTTAATTATAATGCTCCTCTATATATTAGTCGTATTTAATGACCTATTTTTAAATTTAACTGACTTTAAAACATATACAGACTGTACCTAATGAAAACATATTTTAATATAGTTTCCGATTATATTTTATCAGTAATATGACACTCTTACTTTTGTTATGTGGTCTATATAAACTACATTTAATTATACTCAATTTTTAGCGAACAAATTTATTTTTCTAAATTGTATTGTGCTATAACTACTGAATGTCAACTATTATTGTCTATTTGGCATGTGCTGTATTGGTCTGTAGGTTGTTTATAGCATGACAATAAAGCATTCTTTCTTATATTTATTATTATTATTATTACTAATATTATTATGTCTGACCTCTGCGTTACGACTACTGTGTACATTCGCGGGAGTGGATTTCACAAATTTAGCATTGATAACTACTTCCTTATGTTTTTTCTTTCCATTAAGCGATGGTATGCCAGACAGCTAGATATTTAATCATTTCATTTGGCAACTTTTCTTTAAAACTTACAATAATTTAATTTAATATTTTCGGTTCTCAACAGACACCACTGCCTTAACATATTTTACGGATAACGTCCTTCGGCAATCACTTTTCAACAGGAATGAGGCAGAGTCGAAACGGGTAACAAGAGCAAGTCATTTGGGTCAAATTTTGAACCGGGTCTCAGGTTTATCAGGTCAATGCTTGGGACACGGTCTCACCTGGAGACCCAGGGGCAAAGCAGAGATTTAATTCTTGGCTTATTATACATTTTTGCGTTTGAACAGGGTTTGCTGCAGAGGTGATCGGGACCTTGGGGTGTTACTCTCCCCTTAGTACGATAAATACGATGTCGAAAAGTTCTTAACAAACATATGGAGTCTCATATCCTCAGAACAAACTAAAATACCTCTGAATGTATGCAAATATGGGCGCCTGAAATTTTGTCCTGGAAATTTTGTTCCGGTAACTTTGTCACCGATAATTTTGTCACACCTAGGTCATTTTGTCACAAATTTTGTCACTGTATGCAGACATTTTTTTTTTGTAGAAGACCAGACAGGAACTTAAGAGCTATAAAAGCACTTCATAGTTACAATAATTCTTAGACAAATAATTTAAAATAGCATATTAACAGCGATATGCGGTATTAAAAGCCTATCATCGTGGAAACAGATACCAGTAGAAGAACATAGCAGAAGTTTTGTAAACAAAAAGGAACATATCCAAAGTGCTCTCGAAATGGATTTGTATATTATTTACAAGCAGTAGCGGCTCAAGAGTGGGGCGAGCGGGGCCCACGCCTCGGGATCCAAGTGTCGAGGGCCCCCGCTGCTCAACAATGAGACAAAAAAACCTGGGGGAAAATCTCAAAATTCAAATTTAAAAATACGCTCGAAAACCATATTATGTTGTAGTAAATTCTTGAATAGATACTAAACTACTACGTTTGTAATTATGAGATGCATTAGTGCATCTCCGCTCAAATTTACCGCTTTTTTCAAGTTTTTCGGAACGCGGTTCTGTATATTTTCTGTCTCCAGCAGAAATTAAGGCACATAATTTGTTATGTAAATACAGTATGTAGAGCCGGTGTGAGGTATTTCAGCACCCGAGGTATATGTAGAAACTGTCGCTTCCCGTTTTTATTGGAATTTTATTTACTTTAATTTTAATATGTTGTATAGGAATTGACAAAAGAATCGTAATAAGGTGCATGCGATTTATCGTAGTTTTGTAAATTTGCGAAATAAATATTATAACAACTCCAATCACATGTGGTTTGTTTGTATAAAAAAAGTTTCTTTCAAGCTGACATTTTTTTATTTCGGTGCTTAGTACATTTGGAGTTTTTCTTTTATATATAGTTTTCGACGCCCCCGATTTTGCGCCCAAGGCAGGTGCCCTACCCTCACTAAGGCACTGAGGGTAGGTAGGTTTTCTATATCGGCTACAGTGCAATCATATCTTTAATGTTGTTGAGAGCTCTGTCCTTACGTATTTCTAATATATGTACATCAATAAATTACATTTCTCAAATTCATAGAGATAAACGCTAAAACAGCTTATTTTCGTTAATATAAAGTTTAGAATAAATACATTCAGGGCATCCAACATTTAGCTATCATTGACTGACAGAAAGAGCCGGCCGGGTGGATGAGCGTTCTGCGGTTGTAGGTAATTGGCTTGAAGGTCCCGGGTTCGAGTCCCGGCAGAGGCATGGGTGTGGATTTTAACAGCCAAAGCCGAATCGTGACAGGCCGAAGTTCAAAGTTACTAGACTAGCCCATATAGAAATAAAGTTTACCAAGTTTTACCGATAGAAAGACAATGCTGAAGTTATAAAAAATCTCAGCAGACGGTCCTCACAAATCGCAAAAAAGGGGGCATGTGAAGTTTAATGTAAGTTCAAATTACTTTAACACAGTCATATTATTTTAAGGGACTACATTTACTTAATACCTTGTATGCATTACTTGGAAGTATTACTTGGAGCCTATGAGCCAAAACACCCACTACCATATTGGCAATTTGGTTACCAGTCCGCCCCCGCATGTGTATTATGTTCTGGGATAGTTCATGTGAGTACTTCCGGCGCCGTAGTTGTCAGTGTTGCCAACCAATTTCAAAAATAATAAATTTTGAATTGCGTCTATTTCGTTGAATGAATCAGCACCAAACTTAGTACTTACGTACTGGAACAGGTCGTAGCGATACTCCAGATAACACAGTTAAAACTGTTGCCAATCAATTTTAAAAATTAAATATTTAAAATTAATTCCATATTCTTCGATGTTACATTGTCTGTATCTGCGTATACTCGCTGGAGGTTTATTACTAACTACAACAAATAACTTCAGTCTATATGTGCTTAGATCATTCCTTATATTTCTCAGGGAGAATATTTAGAAGGGATAGCAATGTGGCAGTGAATGCATAACTAATCGCATCATTTGCCTCGTAAGGCTGCAGGGAAAAGGCAATAGTAAATTGTGATGAATGTCTCAGGATTTTAACTCCAATCCTCCTGATTACATTGATTATCTGCAGTATAAAACAATAAATTTTTGCAGCCTTAGCAAATACAACATGTTCAAAAAATCATTAAAAATAATAGGTTTTTATTGAAAATTCCTTCACAGAAAATAAACCTTTGTTTTACAACATGTATGCTGTTTAATATTTAGTTGTTGTTTTTTTAAAAAAAGTTAATATAGATAGCACAATTTTCATTTATCTTGTGTCTTAGCTTTAGGTTTAAAAGTGATCCACATGAATAAGTTGAATCGAACATTATTTTAGCCTTTCTTTAACTTTCATGTTTTCGAATCTAGGAATGTGACTTAGAATATTCCAAAGATTTTAAATTAAGTCAATTAATTTAATATAGTTTTACGAAATTCTTGAAATAGAGTCTATGGCATGAATAAGTTTTTTTATGTACGTACACAGGAAGTAATTACAAACAGTCAAACATGATACTGGATGCCGCGAAATGTGATCATCCCTTGAAATTATGCAGTTTCTTACAAGTCGATGCAGGGCATTCATTGAAATTCGCGCACAGAAAGACGTAGCACCATCTTGCTGGAACCAAAATGGTTCATTTAAAGGGAATACAAATGAAGGAAATGCATATACTGATATTGCGTCTTACTATAAAGCTTGCGTGCTATCTGGACTCATAATTTTGTCTTTACACCCCAAACTGAAAATCCTGGCAGAATCACTGATGGAATGGAAGTGAATAACATAACGAAAATGAGCAGTGACAATGTTCAGTACATTGTTATGATCTTTGCTCACATATTCTCGACCTTCAGCATCCTCTTGAGTAACTCAGTGATTAAAAGGTATTCACCGGTAGAACTTAATGTAAACCAAATGTATTCAATTGTTTCTTTCATTCACAATCTCAGATGAAATATAGAAGTACACTGAAGTTGCTGATTTTGAATTTTATTTATGGCCTTTAGGCATCCATGGCTCAGGCCGACTTAAGTTGCTCATGTTCTCCTTTATATATAGCTTATAATGTACATGTAAAATGATCAGTCCACTCAGCCTCAGAGGTTCAGTACAGTTATATGCGAAGACTTCGTGGATTTAATGAGGACTCGTGTAAATTTGGGTCTTGCTACTGATCATTATGTCTGTGGTTTCTTAGGATTTTCCTCAGTTCCATCAGGCGAACGCAAAGATGAGACTTAAATTAAGATCGTAGTTTCCTTTCTTATTTCCCCCCAGAAGAGTGCTAACCAAATTCCCTCCAACTTATGTTGTGAAAGGGTTAAGCCATATCTGACTGTTCAACTATGGAAACTAACTTAATAAATAAGTTAGTTAAATTCACACCACACAACCAACCACTTACAATTCCTGCAATTTGTCATTACTTGATCCGGGCTCATGTTTTGATCAGCACTTTGGGCGAAACAAACTGAAATTGTTTTCTGGAGTTTCATACTTCATTCTTAATCTCCCGGATTAAAATCACCTGTTTACAAGTCTTATCATAATGAATCGATGAGGTACGATTCATTAGAAAATGGAGGATCTAATTAGAAACCAGAAACTCTTGAAGTTAAAACAAATTAAAAACTAGTATTTTCCCCATGCAATGTTTGTCTTAAAAGTTAGATTTATCTCACAAATTGTTATATATCTTGTGGCACATAATGTTACTATCGGAGACATTATTTGCTATTAAACTTGTCCTCAGATTATATAATCATCTACTTTAAGGTGAAACCAGATCATAGTTCATTTAGTGCATCATATTGTGGCACAAAGAGATTCTTCTTAACCAAGAATTGCTCACGTTTAAAAGTGACAACTCTTCCGTCTAACCCAGTCTGGTCAGCTTTGTCTTGTAAGGCCTCTGGAAACAAAATGCTGTTCTTAGATGAACAGATAACTATCTAAACGTGTAAGAATGCATGAATTCCAATGATACCGAAGGAGGAGAGAATGACTATCGACTGCCAGAACTTGTGGTGGTCCGAAATAGGATATCAAGAATGATATAAATAAATAAATGAACTAAAGATCTGCAAAATGTTTCTTTTAACAAAACTTTACTACAATATTGTCTATCTACATTTTTAAAAAATAGAAAAAGATTGGTTTTGCATTCTACACTTATTCCGAGACATTCACTGTCTGATGGAATAACCCTTGTCTAACTTAATCTCTCTGTATTTTAATAAAGGGTTTATTTATTTTGAAATCGAACATCTATTTCTTCGTTCTTCACGTACCATTTTGTTAATTCTTCAGACTTCTTCAAAAATATGAGAATCCTTCCTTTTTCGGATATCCGTGAAAACTCGATTCTTCCAATGTCACGTTGCCTTTTTTGTTATTCAGTTCGATTTGTTCGGTTTTTCGGTTCACTAGATACGAATAATTAAATTTCCAAATAATTATTCATACAATATTCAGATAAATAATTATCTAGACATTATTTGCAGTTCTAATATTAATAATAAACATAAAGAATAGAACACTATTATCCGGATATTACCACCATCAGCACTTTAGATGTTATCAGGATATAATCTGTCATCCCATTTTATATCCGGTATTCTCGTATCTAAAATCTGTATGAATAGATACCGGGGCTAGTATCTTGTTTTTATCTGGTATTTGGCTATACCTAGTATATTCCCAGCATTTACGAGGAATATGTCTGGAATTTCCATGGAAATGAGAATGCCATCAAGGTGAGGAAATGCGGATTTCCACCAAATGAATATTCCAGGAATATTAGCAAATATCCAAAAATAATCATTGAATTGTTACTTGATGAACAATTAAGTGTTCCCTGTATATGACGGTAGCTTCATGCTACATTCCATGCATACTATCATATTCTATTCCCTCTATCATCATCATAATCATCAGTCTTCTTCCGAAAGCGTAAGGTCCTTCAAGTCAAGCTAAACCTTCTCCATTCATCCCGAATTCAAAATCTGCCCTAGGGAGAATTTGTTGCTCTTATCTTTTATAAACATCACCTGAAAGAAAGTAATTTTTTTCCCATTGTTGGTATGAATACTAACAATACATGAAGAGCTCATTTGAAAAGCGCCTTATTTCAATTAAAAAAAAGCTCAAGAAGCAGCTTATTATAGTCTGATCAAAGGCGACTAAAACCCGGATCCTTGAAATTCTATTAGCACAGCTTTTTTCTTGGGTGTAGGGCTAGGGACTTTTAACTGATGTGATGTGGGTGTGATATTTTTCTGCGAGAATCGCTTGTGTAACATTTTTAAGTCAAAGAACTGTGCGTCTCAGAGGTAATTCTGAACCCTAAGCAGCTTACATGTGGTGGGGTTTGCAATTGCTTTTTATCCTTGTTAGCTAACTGTTTGCTTTCATAACGATGTAGATTTCATAATATGACTCAGTCCGTCTGTCTTCTCATTAGCAATTATAGTGTTAAGAGAAAAATGTTTTGTGTGGTATCTTTGGTATGGATTTAGTTCTTTCCTCTCTCTTTAGTATATATGTAAGAATATCGTGTTTTTTTGAAGCGCCTGATGGGTTGGTTAAAACTGGATTTCCATTGGCGAACCTTTTTTTTAGAATTTTATAGAATCAGAATTTTTTTCCCTCGTCTTTGTAGTTAACATTTAAAAATAATTGAGGCGTCCATTTTCAAACGGGTCCTTGTCCAAAAAGTTTGAAAATGAGATATTTACATTGTTCAGTTCATTTTATGATTTTTTAAATAGTTTAGCAAAATCTTGTGGTTCGAAAACCTCTCCTAAATCGTTTAATTATTGTAAGAAATTAAATGTCATAATTATAAGCATAAAAGTTGTATATATGTTTATATTTTCTAATGCCCCTTTGCAAAGAAGTGAAATATAGGTAAACTATTACTTCCCCAACTTTCTAAGATATTCGTAGCAGCCCATTTGACCTAGCTTTGTAAAATAAGAAGTGTTTTCGTCAATTTCCTAACATTTATGGCCCTTGAACATGGACCCATTTGAAATGGACGCCTTAATTACCTCAATATATTTGTTTTGTAATGCTTTTTTTTTAAATGTTTCTTTGAAACACAATCTTTTTTTTTAATTTGAAAGAAGCTATTTCGTCTCCTAGAAATACGTGCTCGTATGTGTGATTTCATGGATTGGAATATCAATGGACACCTCTTAGTTGTTGCTCAGTTGCTGTTGGTAATTTTTTGTAGGAGTTATCTGTTTTTCTAGAGGTTTCTGGTTGGCTGTTCATATTATTTTCAGTTCAATTGTAAGATCATCACAATAGGCGCGCACTTATTCTGTTAAAACAATTTTCTTTAATACAGTATTCTGTTTTGGACTTGGTTCTGTTAGTTAACTAGGCACTAGTAATATTAGAGTGAGTGTGTAATCTGCAGAAATGTCTGATAGCAGTTATACTTTTTATTTGAATTGTTTTAACGCCCTAAACAAACTGAGCAGCTTCTAAGGAGAGACCTAGAAGTTTTGGTAAAGTGGGCTCCGCAATGAACCTGCTCATTTTATAATTTGTAGTTTCTGAGATTCAGTGTAACATGAACGTTAGTAGTCTCTGTTTATTCTCTTTTATGGGTATTATAAAGTAATTTGGTCTCAGATTTGACCAGACTTGGCTTGCTTGGGGCGCTCGAAGACCTATTTTATGTCACTTATATCCTGTACAGAGTAGGCAAATGCCAGGATGGCATCTTCAACATAGGCCCTGGCGGACATTTTCCCGACTCCTTCTCCATCCCCTATCCTGGTCTGAACCTCAGATGCCTAAAGACCATAAAGAAAATTCAAAAATTAATTACTATACAGAGTAGTTTTATTAATTCTTAGTCATGGTCGCTATTTTCTTTTTGTTTCAGTTCGTTGTCTGACTTTAGGGGTTAAGGCTATGAGAGCTTTCCCCACAACTGCTCTCTCGTCTCAAATATATGTACGAGATGTAGGGTTGTTTGGAGCACTGACAGTTTCGAAAGTACAGAATTTTCGGATAATCCGAACCCACAGAATGGAAATGGGTAGTGATATTTTTATCAAGGAAAAAATCCAGGAGGTCAAATTCCAGTGAACTACTAGAGAAAACAATCGTAGCAATTAGGCTTACGTATTTTTACCCGTTCCCCTTACTTATTCACGCTCAAGGTCACTAATCTTGCGTCTCCATCACACCCCTGCCGTATAGTACTAACTGACGCAGCTTCATGCCTTCCTATTATAATAGGGCATAGGATGATCTTTTACAGTTACTGCGTATTTTAATCGTTTTTCTTATAGTCTGAATTATCTGGAATTCCAGCAGGGTTCAGTCACAATTAGTTAAGATTCCCGGTGCTATACTGTAATATTAACATGAATTTTAAAATCCATTTGGCCAAATTGCGCTTTATTTTGTGCTACATGCAGTAAGTGCTCAATCTTCTATTGTCTTTGTCAACATTTTTAGTTTGCTGCCTAAGCGGTAGGCAGGCACGTATCCAGAATTTGGTTTGGGGAGGGGTCAATGGGCTTCTGGGGTTCCAACGGGTATTTGGACGTGGAATATGTATTAAATACAGATAATTACCCCTAAAGTTATAATATTTTTGTCCATAACTCTGAATTTTGGGGGATCCGGACTCATCCCCTAAATACGTCCCAGGTGGCAGGTCCCTTCAGGCAGGTTTGCACCCTTCATTTTTGTGTTTCTCTCAATGTGTATCAGGATAATCATGTTTTGACTGCACTACATAATTTATGTCAGAAGAAAGCTCTTCTTATAATATTTGTTTATTTACTTAGTTGGAGAAAATCCTGTGGGAGATAAAAGATGCTTTGTTTATTTTCATACGGAAACTATCACATTTATTATTACAGGAAATTTGCCTCTAATAATAAGGGAGTTCCTCAGGTGTTGTTAATGTTTGATCCCAACAGGATTCGACTCAACGTTCCCAGAGTTTTTGCTGGGATGGTAGAGCTTTTTATCATTTGGAAATTATGGTTATGTTTCTCTATTGCATACTTAGTGAAAAGAAAATTCTTCAATGTTTATTACTGTATGAAGTACAGATTAAACATAAGATTTTCATACCGACTTTTGGTAAGCTTTCTTGTACCGATAATTATTATCGATATAACGCAAATAGAGAAATACCAAATACGGAATACCGAACAATATTGAAACACCGAAATTCTGATCAATACTGAAAATGAATTCCGAATGTTACCGTAAAACGGAATGATATCGGGCTATATCGAAGTACTCAGGGAGGTCTATATTTAGGGGGGGGGTTTCGGGACGCCAAAAATTCCGGTGTGTAAAAATATGTTCCTGGTTATCTATACTTAAGGCTCATTACATAGGCAGACCTACGTTGGAGCTGGACCGCTCCTTAGGGCCATAGACTCTTTCTGAGATGAATTTCTATTTGCATAACTTGCAGTACTGAATGGCACCGAGCGATATCGAAATACCAAAGCTAAAAAATAGCTAACAATTGGGAATATCAAATGAAACGTGACTGTTGTGAAAAGGTATAGTGAATTTTATGGGAGGCAGCAGCACTATAACTTACTCCATTTTCGAGTGACTAGAAATTGTAAGCATTGAATTTCGAATTGATTTATCTGGAAAACGATTTTATGTCACGGAAGTTTTGCCTGAAAACCTCGTATAATAATTGTACTGTCTGTCTTCATTTGGCAAAAAAATATATATATTGATAATGATTACTTTACTTATACTTCATTACAGCTATGTTATTTTTAATATTACATTAAATTTGTCAATTGCTATTTACTGCAAGTTGCAGCGTTAAGACACCAGTGTTCCGGCAAAAATTACCCCTGGACAAATTTGCCTCGGACAAACTCATCTTTGACAGTGGATTTATAGAACAACATGATCAATATCTCTTAAAAGTATACACTTTCAAAATTATTAAAACACTGGAAAATGCTGTTTCAGTCAATGATCTTTTCTTACGTATTGAAGTTGAACTGTTTGTTATAAAATTTTCGAATTTTTATTTTAATTCAGACAGTAAGGAGCTTAATTGGATATAACGCACCGGGTATATGGGAACTGATTTTTGTTTCTTCGTGTGATACTTCAGCCAGACCACTCCTGTAGGTGGTGTCATCTCCAAATCCTCAAGAACATCCCAACCTGAAAATTTTACGGTCAAATATCTATAGAACCCCTTCTAAACTCCACTTACACCATCCAATTTTGATTTTACACCACCTAAACTGAAAATTCTGGCGAAATCCCTGGCACAAAAGCATCGGTTGATTATTTTCAGTATAACTTCAGAAAAAAAATCTGGAACATTCCTGGTAAAAGCTAGACCATCCTATCTACCTGTACATTCCAAGTAACTTGAATAATAAAAAACAAACATAATTAATTATTTTAGGATACTGGAAATAAAAGAGAATAGAAAATCGATTTGAACAAAGGTCTTCCAGCAATTTTGTTCGGCATACCTTTTGTTTTCGCAGACTTCAAAGTGTGATAATTAACCTGTAATTGTAAATGAAGGCGCAACCACTTTTATAGCGTGTCCCAAGTAATGGTGTTTGACTCCGAACATAGTGCAACAAGCAAGCACACAGTTGAAGACAATAACTTCATATAATGTAGACAGTTGCAAAAAATGGCAACAGCGCCGGACGTCAAAATGAAGTAAAAATGAACAGAAATATACGCGTGTGACGCCAAATGGATAGTAGTATTAAACGTATATTAATGTGCGCCAAAATGATAGTAATTGGAACGGAAGTCAAATTGATAGGAAACTAAACAAAGAAATATTGTGAATTTAATTAGAGTATATTCGTTGATTTCGTAAAGTACAGCACTGATAACTATTATATGCTCTTAACAGAATGCAGTTAAGTCCAATTGTTGTGGAGAAAAAATAACTTCAAAGCGGAAGCCAAATGTTCGTGTTTTGAAAGGACTCCAAATTGATAGAAATATCTATATATACATACAAAGATCTTCGATAAAAATGAATTGTATGGGCGGTAACAGCACTAAAATCCTCTTCGAGCCGAAATACATCCCTTGTGACTCGCGACTTGGTTCGGACTTCGGTATGAGCAGTAGCTCGTTTCGGTTTGAGTTGTGGCTCCGTTCGACTTGGCTCGGTTCGAACCGCGGTTCATATCGGCTCGACTCGTTTCGGTTCAGCTCAGTGTGAACCAGGGCTCGGCTCACTGTGAGCCGCCACTCGGTTCGGCTCGGCTCGCTGCGAGCCGCGCCTCAGGACGGCTCGAGCCGATCGAGCCATGAGCCGAGCCGAGCGAGCCGTTGACATCCCTACTACGAAGGTATCAGAAGACCGTTTTGTATATTCAGTAACAATATTGTTTCCTTTCAATAAATAATAAACATATTATACAGTTTTTGTTCATTTCCCACAAAACAGCTTATTGGATTTGTTTCCTTCTTCAAACTGACGATTCAATTAAAGTTAAATTCTTATACAATATTACATATCAAAGTAAATTGGAAGTAAACAGTATATAAAGGCTGATATATGCTTTCTTGATATTTTATTAATTTTTGAAATTACAAAAAAATGCATTTCATGCATATTGGAGGCCCAGTAGCTCTAGTGGGACAAAATATTTCACACTTTATACATTTATGTCAAAAGAAATAACGGTAGAAATTTGAACTTCAATCATATTTTCGTATGAAGAAAGTTACAAATTTGCTGATTGTTGACTAATGATACTCATGTTTTCTTTAGTAGGAACATTGAAGCTCTGATGGGAGATTAATTAAAAATGTGTTTTCTCCATAATTTATACACTTATGTTAGGAGCAACTACAGTAGAAATGTCAACTTTGATATTAGAGTTTGAAAGGAGTTACAGATTTGCAAATTGGGGATACGATTTTACTATCGTAATGATATAATCTATATGCTTAAGTAATAAGATACAGAGACAGCTTTATAAGTTCTTCACACACACATAGAAAGGTGGCAACGTTTCCCAAAAGGCATTGTTGCATAATGGAATGAAAATACACTGTGGGAATGCGGAGCAGCCATATTGCCAAATGAACACTACACATTACGTATTCGTATCTTTCTTTGGCACTCAGGTGGTTAGATAACATTTCACAAAGCGTGCACGGGCATTATTTACACCCCAACTTGCACATTTGTAACTCCCTTCAAATTCAAATATGAGAGTTGAAATTTCTGCCTTCGTTTCTCCTGATATAAATGCCTAACGTGTAAACAATAAGACTTTTTATCTGGTCTCTCACCAGAGATATTGGTGAGCTGGTCTGCAATATTCATACCATAACGTGCACGAGCATTATTCATCCCCAATTTCTACCAAATGTGTAGCTTCCTTCAAATTCAGTTATTACAGTTCAAATATTTACTGTTGTTTCTCCGGACATAAACGTATAACGTGTGAGAAAATTAGATTTGTATATTTTCTTCCTCCAGAGAAATCGGGGCTCCAATATCATAAAATATGAATTTTTGGATTTTCATAAATTCATAAAATATTAAGGAAGCATATATCGACTATCAACATACTTTGATATGTTAATAGTAAAAAAAATCAACTTTGATATGTTCAATCCCTTCCGGGCGAAAAAGCACCCTGAAAACCGGAATTGTTTCTACTTCAACAGTCACATTTGGATACCATTTTAACCAGTTCGATTACGTTTTAAGGTTTTTGTGTAGAGGATCTAAATTATCAAGCAGATTTTAAAGGAAAGAGTGGTGTTTATTTCAATGTTCTATGATAACCCTGTCCGCGAACACTAAATTTTCAGTAAACGTCTGCTATAACAAATTTTGGTATGCGCTACAATACATAATTGTAAAAAAAAAAAAAAAAAAAAAAAAATCTCATTTTTGGCTATTATCATATAGGAGATATACATAAAAAATGAAAGGGTCGAGCAGCCAAGCTGGGTGATTTCAAATGGACTGATCTACAGGTATCATGTACCAAGTGCCTGAAACTTATAATATATACTGTATTATTCCAATTTTCGTTTTGGGGAGTATACACAATATTTGTGGGAACGGCCCCCTTTGACCACCGTGGATACACCTCTGGCGAAACCGTCCGATTCCTAAGTCAATGCTTTAGCAACCTTTGGTAAAAAAAAAACTTTATTTTTATATGGGCCAGTTTTAGTAACTTTGGACTTCGGCCCGTCACGATTTGCCTTTAGCTGTTAAGTGTTAAAATCCACACCCATGCCCCAGCCGGGACTCGAACCCGGGACCGTTGAGTCGATAGCCTACCGCCGCAGACCGCTCGACCACCTGGCCGGCGCTTTAGCAACCGACAAACAGCTATCGAGGAACTATGAAAGAATTCAGGAACGCAAATTTAAAAAATAATGATCTCAAATTGTTTGTTCGTGAATTGCAATGCTTAGCTCAAGAGATAGTATATAAAACGTTACCACTAAATATGCCTCTTAAGAGAGGAACAGGCTTTACGGTATAGACCAGTACTTGTATCTGGGATGTTGGTCCTCGGTCATCAATCTATTTGGCATGGGATAAATAGCACCAAAGGTATTTGCTTAGAGGGAATAAGACGAATCGTGATATACGTAAACCAGATTCGGAACTCTTGTCTGCTCAGTGCTTACCCAAAATCATCGACAGTAACAACAAGTCTGTGATCACTAACTTCAGATAGGACTTTAAGGAGTGGCGCAAGTTCGAATCCTGCTTACGCCGGTCATCCTTATTAAAGCTTTCCAAGCTCTGTCTCACACTTACTACGTGAATATCTTGGTAGTTCCTATACCTTGCCTACCCACTAGGGGATCCACACACCATCTAACACACCTGAGAGTATCAATAGAAACAACCAATAAACCGTTAGTTGCTTGTACTAAACTTCAAGGTTTACTGAAGAGCATATTGGTAGCTCGGTTGGTGTCCGTTAGGCCCAGCGTGAGGTTTTATAATCCAAGGTCGGTTCGGTGTCAATGCCGCCTCTTCGCAAAATATCGACGATATTGTTTAAACGTATTAAGTAGTTTTTTTTCCTTTTCTCTTTCTTTTTTTTAAAAAAAAAGAAATGCATGAGAAGACATACTTATAAAGACATACTAAATATATAAAAAAAAATACTAGGAAATATTGTACTAAAGATTTTGCAGAAGCACGACCGAAGTCTCATAAATTAAAAGTATAGGCACGAAAGAATACATTTTCGCAATTCTTCTTCAAAGTTCTGAAGTAAATATTACATAATTACTTCAAAATGAGTTTCATTTGATCTTGTAGGATTTTAACCAATTTATTTTCAGGCTTTATAGCTTGTGTTACGATCAAAACGGGTTAAATATTTGCAAAATCAATACGACATGAACAGCTAATTTTGTTCTATATACGAAAAAGTAGAAGTCATAAAAACACAAACAACGTACGTTCTACAATTTTTGTATGAGCAAATTTGAAACCATCTCCTCAAAATTAGTAGAGGATGATGATCATTTTTTATTATCTTGTTGCCTTCTGTAATTTTCTTTTATTAACGTTAGAACGACTTTGAATAACTTACTGGGAAAGAGTTTTTAGTGATTAGTGGTGTTTGAGTTATTGAAGGCACCAGCCTGATATCTTCGTTTTGTTAGCAAGACCAAAGAAAAAACAAATTCGGACATTTTTATATATAGAATTCAATCCCTAGACTTTTAATTCGCAGCATATCATCACAATTGTTTCTATGTTTTCTATGTGTGTGTCTGTCTGTCTGTATGCATGTGTGTTTCAGGGAAGGCCAAGAGAGAAAGAACAACGGGAAAGAATCATATAACGAGAGGATAAGAAAGAGAAAAAAATGGGAACAAATGAAATAAATAACGAGAGGGAAAAGAAATTTAAAAAAATCAGAGGAAAAGAAAGAAATAACAAGAGGATAAAAAAAGCAAAAATAGAAAAAAGGAAAGAAAGAACGCTGTACCTCTTTTGTAGCCGTTTCTTTTGGTTCTCGTTCCTTGAACTGTTTCAACATAATTTGTTTCGCAATTTCAATCACACATTCTGCGGGCCAATTTCACTGTCACTTTGTCGCACAGGATTAGAGAAATGTCAAAACTAACTTCGTCTCTTCCAGCACAGAGTAATATATTAAATAACTCAATTACTGTTTAAAAATTTTAAAGAAGAGTCAAGATAATCGCTTTGAAGATGACGACCATTGTCGTAATACACGACAGTATGTATCGTCTCCAGTTGCGTATGCATTAATAGCCACTAGTTTTAAATATATTTGAGAGTGTGTAAAAGAAAAACGAAGATGATATTCTATCCTGGTTGGAAGGCCGGATGGAAGGACCATTGGGAAGACTAAAACGTCGTTGGGAGGACAATATTAGAAGATATCTTCGAGATGTAGGTGTTCGTGATGAAAACTGGCTTGATATTGCCCAGGATAGAATCCAATGGCGAACGTTTGTTACTTCGGAATGAACTTGTGAGTTCCATAAGCCATAGAGTTAGTTAGTATAAAAGAAAAACCTTTTTTTACTCTGTATTCGATTTACTTGCTCTGTGTGTTCCATCTTTCTTGGATTCCCTTGTCGTCTATAGCAGCAATATATTTATCTGTGAAGATTTACCTACGTACGATTTTTCATTATAGTAGGGCTATGCCACTTGGAAAGTGCCCATTGTGAAATCACAATGGTCTATTAATTATTCAAATACAGGAGGCTATACTACATATCACAACTAGTACTAAAATAATGCATTAGAACTTGACATGTAAGTATTATTTTATTGTTCAACTATATTAATTATATTCAACATACAATACATAAAATTCTGAGTAATTTTAATCAATAGTGTGCAATAATATGGAATATGTACCCAAGTCCATAATTTTCCAAATAATACTTTGTTCATAATGAAGACAGAATTGCAGTCCAACCTTCATTATGTATAATAGGTGGGCAGATTCTAATACGTTATGTACTTTATAAGTAATTCTTTATTCTGTCTTTTACATGACGTTATTTTTCTGTCGTTATTTTTTCTCTTGATGGAATGTTGTACAGGATGTTCCAAAATAACACCGACAAAACCACCTGACGAAATCCCTGACACAAAAATAAGAAAATAACTATCAACCATCGATGATGCACAAATGCTTCGTTTCAGGCTGCCGAAAGCATAGAAATATGAACGTTGGAGCATTTGGTTGCCAATACCATTAACAATACAACTGAGGTGACATGATAGCTTAGCAAATCTTCTAACGAACACCATCCAAAAGCCATATTTCAATACTGTACTATGGGTGGGTGAGATATACCCCTGAGCAACTAAGGTCGTTTTCAAAAATTCCCTTAAGTAAAGGTGGGTCGAAATGTGTATTAATGATACTCCTTCCAGCAAGTAACAATAATTTATTTGCGTCAAAGCGATATCTCAAGGAAATTTCACTCACTGAACGATTTCAAAAACGATACGTGGCTTCAAAACAAACAGGAATATATAACATGCATTTCAACTGATGTTCGGTGCATTTTCTATAAGTAAAAACGGTTCTAGTCCGATTAGATGGCAAGGATAATGCTTATTAACTGTATTTAAACAAAACATCTTTTATTTCTTCTTATTTCTACCTACATTTACTCCAAAGAATAAAAAATGCCCTACTCCTTTCGGTAATCTCTTGCATATCCATCGCATAGTTTTGTTATTTTCGTTTTGGCGTAGCAAAGGTTTCAAGTCTGATGGAACCATACTGAGTTACTTCTATTGTTAATTGTATTAGAAATAACAAGTTCTACTCTACAAAAAATTATATATATACCATGACTTATAATATAGCTAGCTCCAGAGCCCTTTCTCCCACACTTTCTCCAGCCTCTAACGCCGATATAAACCATTCATGTACCATCGATGATCTATCATGTCAACACATCTCGTGAGGTGATTTTGACAGTGTTATTTTTGAATGCTCTGTATTAACAAATTTTGCACCAGTTAAAGTTCAAAATATAAAACACAAATATGTTAAAATCAAAATCATAATTTTGAAAATATTTCAAATAAGATTGCGAGTTGTTTGTAATAGATAATCTTTATTAATGTCATTTAAATTATGATTTTTTGTTTCTTCTATTCCATATTAAGTATGGAATACCTAAGATCCAAGTTAATGAACGCTCTTTTCGTTTCCCAATTGCAATAATGATTGCAAGCAGAAACCTGTGAATTGAAACTAAATCAAAATTTCCTCAGCCTACAATTTAGCACTTGTATCTGGAATAAATGTGGTATATTTTGTATAACAATTTCATTAACAATTTGTCATTGTACATAAATGGTTCTTTATCATGATATTCGTATCGTTATGTACAAGACAAGATTATGTTATTTTTGCCTTTCCTATCGACAAATTGGTGCTGGGTTGAATTATTATTTTCTCTCTTCTCTTGCAAGTTTAATATTCGATTTCTTTCTATAATAATGAGTACCACTAACCATCAACTCACAATAAACAAACATACAAATTCAACAGTATATTTACTATGATTAACGACATCACTGAAATTCAAACCTAAGTATTTTTTGGACGTAAGTATCGAGACATTTAGAGAGCAAAATACTAAGGATAATATACAGCAGCCTTTTTGTTATGTTTCAGTGGATTAGATCCATACATATATAGGTGTGAAATGAACAGTAAAAATAGTGCGGAAATAGTCAAATCAATCCCTGATCTCCGAATGTCAGTTTAGTCCATTTGGAGACCCGCAAATCCAGGGTTTTAATTCGCGTTGAATTCACAACTTACATCGAGTAATCAGCAACAAGCAGTGTAAATACAGTGCAGAAAAATCCTCTACCTTAAGTTAGTGCAATTATACTACCAAATAAGACAAAGTGTGCAATACAAAAAGAAATGACTTGGTTAACTGACAGCTGAACAAAGGTTAATAGTCACACGCAAAGTTTGCGGAGTACCTTTCAATGATTCACCATTTCTTTTCCCCCACTTTTCCTTCTGTAGTTAGTTATTCTTCCCATAGTCTGAAAAAGTCTAAAGATACACTGTATCACTCCTACTTCAAAGGTAAAACGAATACAAGCAATTCCTATTCCAATAAGAAATAAACAAAACGGCGCTTGCAAGTGATATAATGAAAACGTCGCATCTTCATCACCAGTACTAATACCTTCATCTAGCCCGTGAACATCATATTGTTGGTACATCTCTCTGAGCCATTTTCTGTTCAGACCAGATTCAACAACACGATAGATGAACATAGAAAGAATCGGTTCCAAAGGAGAATCTTTCTTAAGTATAATTCCAATATTATAATTCATCAAACATTCTTTCAGGAAGTGAAGTAAGTTAACTGCCTGTTTACTGAAATGATTTCGTCCAATAAAGTGACCTGTACTAAGCTTAGCAACAACCAATGCGTAATTGTATTTGAAAATCATTACTTTTACTTGAGAGAAATCCTTTGATAGATGGAAATGAGTGCAAAGTCCTTCGCCTAATTCTCCTGGCCAGAAACAAACAGTATCATTGACGTACGTTGTTATGTCTGTCCAGCGAGTGTTAGTGCTTATCATTTGTTGTACGGTATCCAAAGCTTCATAATGCATAGGGACCGTGAGAAAGGATAAAAATTTACTTTTGTAGCAAGTCGACATGATGAAGCTAAACACTACAAAAGATTGGAGACATAGTTCCAAAGATATCATGTTTCCATTTTCAGATATACCTTGTTCTACCAGGATAGCTACAGCATGGAGAAAGGAGTTATGAAGGGTTCTGAATTTACTGATCCGTTTGTGTGATATAGTATAATCATTTACTCTGGTAATAAGAGATAGGATATAGCTAACAAGCAACAAGCCAAAAAGTAAACTCATCCATAAATGCAGCTTAAAAGGCAGAATTAAAGTAAGAAATTTCGGAATAGTTTCCGGCACACGTGAAACAAATGTGGTACATGCAAATTCATGTGGTACTGAGTAGCTAATGTGAAGAAATCCCCAATAGTCAATGTAAAATCCACCAGTGCCCACATCAATTTTACTAGACATTACTAAGTTAAACACCCCTGTAGATGACTTATTAGGGAAAATATCTCCCCATTTCTCAGGTACATCCCTTAGTTTCAAAGAATAATTCATAACAGATGCGAATTCTCTTAATATTCTTATTTCAATACCATCAGCATGTTGTACATCATTTGGTGTATTATACACCGAAAATGGAAAATATGGAAATGTCCCAATTATTAATGTTTTTTCCTCCATAAATTTTCTCGCAACAGAGGACTTACTAGTATGGGACACATCATCTCGTTTCTTGATATTGGATAAATAAGTTGTTTCATTACGAGCAGAATATAGCTTTGAATTTTGAGACATTCTTAATCTGTTCCTTCCATAGGCATCTTCTAGACACAGCAACAGTAGAATGGTTTGTGAACTAATGTTCATTATTTGCAATGATCGATACTGATGATCTGACTGAAATGAGAATAATAAATCTTATTAATGTTATTTCTTGTTACAAATAGATGTGATGTCTTACACAGGAGTTACCGGAAAAGTTATGACACCTAATTATGTAAAGGATAAAACGCATCACAAAGACTTTTCATAATATGCAAATAGATGACCACAGCGTTTACTACTGTTGAATGCGTGAAAATTGCTCAATATTGGGAACGTGTGCAGGACACAGCAGCCAGAAGGAAATAAAATAAGCAATCAAACCGACAAGCAACTTCAAAGAAATTGCGCAGTGCATCCACTACGCGTGCCAACTATATGAAGCGTGCCGAATATAACAGCATCCATAAGGGGCTCAGCATTTGCAATGTCCTGGGAACGATCCCAGCGGCCGCATATCCTGACTTACGTTCTATTCAGTCACACCAGGTGTTCCGGGATGCTATTTACTAACTAAACCAGGGTTGACTATCTTTTAACATCCTCTTCTCCACCCTATTCCGGCCTGAGATACCAAAGGCCGTAAGTGAAATTAAAAAGTCTCACTGCAGTAACAACGTCCAGTGTCTGCAGTGTTTGGCGTGTGCAATACTCTCAATTCAAGTTTTTTTCAATTCTGTTCATCAAGTTTAAAGTCACCTAGAGTTACAAAAACTCAATTATACAAGCTCTGTGTGAGATTCTAGTACACTCTTTACGTGAGTAAAAACTATTTTCACGTAGGAACGCTGTTGGACATCTCATTCTTTTCTCTGCAGCAACGGTTTGTAGGGGCAGACACTCCAACAAGTATACTGTCAAGCAAAGGCTCTATGTTGCGTGAATCCAGACCAAAACTAAGATTAGCACAAGCATGATTGTAACTAAATTTTGTACGTATATATTAAACTTTAAGCGATTACCTAATTTTACTTATCTATGGAATAACATTGTAATGAAGCAAAATTAACGACCTGAAATATATCGCCCACTTCAGTCGACGTTGAAGGATACAAGAAACTGCGGTCGATTCGGATGAAACTAGGTACATACTTAGTACGCAACAACTAAGAAAAATTGTCGTTTCGTTTTGTGTAAAAAAAGGTTTGATTGGGAGGGCAGAACCCCCTCCGATCACGTTGTCTTGTAAAGGTGATATTTTGCTTTAATTCAGAGAATAGTTAAGATTAGTGGAAGTTCGATTCTAACTAAATTTAGCACAAAGTATATTAGACTGAAAATAATAAAATATTTTTTTTTTTCAGAATAATATTTTCAAGAGATAACTCCTCTATCAAAAATATTTCTATCGACACTGAAAGAGACGAGAAAGATGACAGACTCGGATGAAATTTCGCACAGACAGGCAATTTAGAACAGAGAAAGTAAACAAATACGTATCGTTTTTCTTTTCTGTGGAAAAGTGGCTTGAGGGGACAGGGATTCCTCTAATCATGTTGCAACGTTAAAGCACCATTTTTGGTGAAAACAAAGCATAACCACGAAAAGAATATATATATTTTTTTATGCCATAAAACAAACGGTTAAAGGGTTAAAACCCTTCTCGAAATATATTAAAAACACTGGCTAAAAGTGACAGAAAAACACATGGAAGAAACGGATGAAACTTACGAAATAAGGAAATGTGTAATTTCCTGCACGTATGAAATAAAGAAATGAGTAATTTTCTTATCTATAGAACACTAGTTTGTGCAGACAGAGAACCCACCCGTCATGTCGCATAAACATATGTAAAATCTCTTCCCTATTACATAATTTATTCAAAAATTTGAGCTACAAAGAAAATACTCTAGAGTGAGTCAGAAATTTAAGAATATTATTATTTCATGGATAACGTCGAAAACTACTGAGCGCCAATGGGTAGGCACGTGGGTTCAAACGCCACAGCCAACCATACTGTATGAGGTGTTCCGAGGCTTCACTCAGTTTCACCAGGCGAATGCCGAAATGGTACCTCAAGAAATACCCTTGCCAATACATTCCCGATCCTCTACCTAACTCATCATGGTCTGAGCCAAAGATATCAAATTATAATAGATGGAATTAAAGAAAATCCATATTAATGGCCAATCTGAGCACCTCGTTGAAAATGGGCTATGTGTCTACCTGTTTGAACATGTCCAAAGCATACCCCCGTATAATAGATGAAAATAAGAAATTTCAACCTGCCAAATTGCATAGGATAAAGACTGGAATTTTCTCAGAAATGCTTCTATTTAATCGTATTTTGTATATGTGCTCCTATTCAAAAGTTGTTAACACTGTACGACTGCACCACAAAATTACAAACGTTTATTTTGAACTAACTAGAAGTAGCATTGCTCAGGAAGAAGAGGTTCAGGTCATTGCCATGCGAGGAGAGGATTCAGTTGATCATGATGTCTGGAGTAAGCATATGCAATATCAGCCACGACGTTTAACATCCAAAACACACAAACACGACGAAATTCACCCAACACTGTCTCTTAGCTGATAACCAAATAACGTCAAACTGGATCTGATGAAGACAAACCACATAAGCTGAGCTGAGCTGAGAACTGAAACTGACACGTTAACCCCAAAAATGTTTGCCACCTTGGCGTCGCCTTAGAAGATTCCATATCGCAATGCACGGAATCGCTCACCAGAATGTGATACGAACCTATCATTGATTGCACATGATCTTCACGCCAACGTCATCTATGCAATGCGAGATGCAGTATTGACTTCTAAAGGGTGTACTGACAGACGTTACGAATAATCTATGGCTTTAGAACCTGAGATGAAATTTGCTAAAAATCTTAAATAAAATCCAATTCTACTTTGACTTTATACCAGCATCAATTGATCTTTCATACGACAACAACGAGGTTTATCAAAAAGGAAGAAACTAGAGTGAAAAGAACCCTCCAAGGTAGAATCATATATATCTGTGTCTGATTTATGCTATGGTGAGGAGTATCCTTTTATCAACTCCACATTTTCCCACAATACTCTCAGCTTTCTATTCTTCCTAGGAATGCTCCAGTAAACAACGCTCCCTTCTCTTAAGATTGCAGGCAGCAGTCTCTACACACTGTAGAAATTTGCAGGCATATTTCTGGAGAACACCAGGCAATTATAACTGCTGGAAATAGCCAGTAAATTGGCTGATAAAAACCTTGTGGGGTTCACAAAAGAAACGTGAAGAGAGATCAAGACAGTGTTGCTCAGTTTTATAAGTCCAGCATCTTGCTTACTAGACTAAACTGTCAGTGATAATAAAGTGCTAGATGAAAGCAGTATAAAAGGTCAGATATACGTTGTCCGGAACCCTAAGATATTCGACTAATCCTAGAAATTACGTCATGCTTTAATTATTTACATTATTTTCTTTAGTTCACCATGATTCTTTGTGTCCTCAATTCCTGGAACGTTAATTTAGCTCATTTCCTGTCATGCAATGATAAAAATTTGCACAACGACGTAAGTCTGGTGACAATATAATATTCTATTGTTACGTTCATACATTTGTATATTTTAAAAACATATTTTAATGTTTTTTTAATAATATTACCCATAAATACTCGCGTACAACACTGTGGCATTTGGATGGCAGCAGAACACTTTAGGAATTTTGTAAAAAATAATAAAAAAAACTTTTGAAAGACATATTTTTCTTAACCAATTCGTACTTCAAAGTAAAAATAATATTGTATAAACGTAACTAAAGGGAAAAACATGGGGCGCACTCTTATATATAAACACTTTATTAATTCTCCAATTGGTGTGCTCCATGCTTTTCATTTTAGTTATGCATAAACAAAATTATTTTGTACTGATAAGTACGAATTATTTAAGAAAAGTATGTCATTAAAAAGTTTTTCTTATTATTTTTTATTGTAAAATGGGGGATCGTAATCCACTGTATAACTAAGAATATATATCATATGCGCTGAAATGTGTGATCAAAATGGAGGTACTAAACCCTTGATCAGAATCGTATGTTTCGTTATGATACGAGTTTATCTTTTTCTATATGTGCGAACATCACATTGGAATAGTAAATGGAGACATTCCAATAGAGCAAACTGAGTATCTCGGTGATTTTCGAGCAATACTGCAAGTACTGTTATCTATCGGACACAATAATGGATGTATAAAGGATTTTCCCTATTTTTTTAAAGAGTACGCCTTGTCCTCTGTATATGTTCTGCAACAGAAAATGCATCAATACGCTGTATATCTTATATCGTTTAGCTCTATTTACTGTATTAATAAGTTCCACTTATAACATTTGTTTAAATCGGATTACGTGAACACATTTCTAACAAATATATTTTCTTGTTTTGTATGCGATATTGTCCTTTCAATAACAAAAATAAATCATCAGTTTTGATTTGGGTGGGAATTTCTAAATTTGGTAATCATGTTATGGGAATATAGAAAAATTTCATTAATATATCTTACACGATGGTTTAAAACTGAAACACACTGTGGATTTAATTTAATTAGTGCAATCGATTCTTGGAAGGTATACGATTCTTGTTTACATAAAGAAACGAGAAAGGTTATTAGCACAAATGCGTAATTATCTTCTGTTTTCGGATTATTTTTAAAAAATCACAAAAATAGCAAAAAATTGTACTTTATTTTAACAGATATAATTATTCAGCTAAAATGTAGGAATTTGAAATTTCCAATATTAAATTTCGTCCTTTTCTATATTGACATAAACAATTGATTTGCTTCTTAATAGTCAACGTTACGCCCGGGCAAGCATTATAAATATCAATTACATAATTATGTGAATACGTGACGATCCATATATAAAAAGTGCTGTACATTGTAAAATACTTCATGAAACCTAAGTTGCTTTTATATGGTGCGTTAGAATCAAATGCTGAATAAAATGTATTTGAAACTTTTTTTTCTAATCATAGTTAGATTGTAATTAAATCATTACCTTAGTATGAGTGCGTGACGTTTTCAGATTATGGTGAGTGTGCGGCTTTCAATATACTACGAAGAGTACAGAATATTTGGTGAAAAAAATCGAGTGCATGTGATGTATTAGAGTAAATAGTGAAGAAAAAGTATTTCAAACGTATTTCCTAATTACAATAAATCGTGTCCAAAACCTTCACGAGCAATACACAGAAATAGAAAATACATTTCTCGGCTGCAATTGAAGTATATTTCCGACAAGTTCAAAAAATGCAAGTTCGATATATGATTACAGCAGGAGTATTAGGGATCACGTTCTCTTTATTAATAACACGTTTAAATAAAAAAAATATCATTAAAGCTGTCGTCACGCACTGACATTTTTCAACCTGCTGATGCACCTTGATATACATTTCACCAAACTGTGTTAACTCATAAACCCAACAAAACTATCTAATGTACTACATAATAGGGGTATGTTTCAATTTTTATTTTCATATAAGCAAGGAAGATATAAAAGGATATGATATATTGACATTATCATGCAATCGAGATTAAATTATAATACTTGCTAGGCTGTAAACAACACTAAAAGAAATAGCCCATTCGTTTACGTCAATATATAAAAGAAAAAACTAATATGTACATATTTTAAATTTTGCATTCCAAGATTTTTAGTTCTATAACTCATAATTAAATTAGTAAAATCGTAGCAACTTTCACTTTTAAAATGACCCAACAACAGAAGTTCACCATGCATTTGTGCTAAGGTTCATTAATGTATTTTTAGTAAACAAGTTTAGAAGGGGTTGAAGCTTGTATTTTTTGCAAGGGGGGGCATTATCCGACCTATACGCCCATTCGAAGGAGCGAAAATTGTACAACGCCCCTTCGTTATTTTCATTTGCCTCCTCCAGCCCGCTGCTTGGGGGCTTCTAAATTATCGAGCACACCCTCAACTAAAAAACATAAGGTCTAAAACGATAGAAACTGTGCAAAATTGCACTAATACCCTCCGTTTTATTTACTGTACACCCTCCCAAACTGACAATTCTGGCGGAATCTCAGGGAGGTACGCGCGCCCTTATCTCTCTTTTCCTTGCGGCCCTGGATATCTTAAAAGATCTTACTGCACTAATCAACAAAATGTGTTCTGTGTGTTTGACTTTTAGCTGCTTGGTTTCACATATTCTTAGAATCTTCTAATATAGAATTAAAATTTTTAACTTTTGGAAGACAAGAATATTGGCCACGCATTATATTTTATAGTAATATCTTATCTAGAATCTGTAATTGAGTGTGCTAATTTACTTCTATCAAAAAGTACAAAAATAAAGCATTACTTACAAGGTAAAAATAACTAATAATTCACAGATGTGAATCTGCCACGAAGAGATGTCAGTGCGTGATACTGCGTTTCTCCTCCAATACACTCATTATATTTATATATTCTGTTATTATTTTTAATAACAATTAAACTTAGCACATTCATCATCAATATGTTTTTTATTGTTGCGAGGCATATTCTTTTAAGATAGTTTGGGGTAAATGTATGTCAGAGTGTACGAGCAGGCTGGAAATAATTTCATGACCTTTTATTTTGGCGACCAGCTTTGCTACTTCTACTACCAATACTGCTAATACTACCACGAATAATAATAATAATAATAATAATAATAATAATACAAAGGAATTTAAAGCAATTATAATATATGTTTTTCGATACTACAGCACCGCACCTGTATTATTAGGAAACATACGCGAATATTAGTTGCTTCATTTCGTTAAACAATTTCCTCATAAATTAATAGCTCACCTACATTCAGATAACAAACCTACTTTTAACTCGGAATATGTTAGCTATTTTGTTATTTCTGTTTTGAATATCATATTAATTATAATTACGGGGAGTTTGACTGAGTTATTTATCTGTCTCTCTTTGATACTCATGTTGGAAGGACTACAAATACAACATAATATTTGTGAATCATAATTACCTTTCCAGATCTCTTGATCTTAAAGCTTTCTCGAACTCAAAGGGTATAAATGTAAACCGAAGCTCCTCTTTTCACCTAAATCGTAAAGAAGGGAAACGAAATCTCTACGTGAGTTAAATGAAGGCTGTTTCATTCATACTCCATATTTAATATTCGGTATCGGCAGAAAATATATCTGGAAATTTTAAAAAAAATAACATTGACGAAGATATTCATCAAAGAACGCAGTTACTTTTTCACCGAAGGGCACAAATTACATATATACATACACCCGCAATATGTTCAAAACTTACATTCATACGTTTATGGCAGATTTATTAATGATTGGGATTTCTCTTGCCAGAATGTCAGTTGTTAAAAAAAAAATAGTAAGCTTTTTGCAAAGTTTAACCCCTTTATAACTTACTTTTCCTTTTAAAAATAGTTCTGACCTGACCAAATATATCCTTGCTAAGGACAGGAAATTAATATAATATGATTTTTTCCTCCAAATTCGACAGTTACCAAGTTTCGACAAATTGTATTAAAAACACTGGTATTTTACAAAGATTTCATGACAGTTTTCAAATGTATGTTTAGAAATTTCCTGCAATTAAAATATATGATTTACTCTGCTGTCGCAAAAGATTAATTGTGGCAATTGAAAACAATGTTACTAACATTAAAGTAGCGTTCTTTAAATAATAAGCTACTGTTAATAGTTAAAAGTCGTTATACAGTACGAACTAAGTTGTTGTATCTCAAGAGGTGTTATTGGTGTTTCATTATTTAATGACATTAATAAAACTCTTTTACGTAGAAATTCACATGTCGTATATAATATATAGATATATACACTTGTACATACAAATTCAACACACCAAGATAATATTAATTGTTTTTTGTACTATTTCAGAGTACACTTGAGATTACTGTCCACTAAATATCTTTTCAACATCACTTTTCCCTCAAATGACAATTTCATGAAGACGAAATTATATGTATTGATTTAAATGTGTTGTTGTACCCCTGATATTTTCTTGTCTTTATACGTTTGCTTTCATTAATTGATAGCTGTATGTCACAGTAAGGAAACGTCCTAATATGAGGGTAAGAATATAGACTAACATTTTTCCTATGATCTAGGTCTAATGATCGTATGCCCTATATTTCGGAAAAGATGTAAGGTATTATGGGAGAGTTAGGTTAGGGATGATTTTTGTTTAATTAAGAAATTTCAAAATTTCGCACCTAAAGGAACTTTCGATTTAACTGATATCCGTTATCCTCTAATAGTCTGCTAAATCGAAGGATCGCTGGATTTTAACTTACTTCCGGGACTTTAACCTCTAGGTTTAGTTTGTTACTTTACTTATGACTAAGCTAATAAGGTATGCTTGTAATTCTATTCTTCTTAAAGATAGAAGACAATGTGAGGAAATCTAATGGTTATACAAGTAATGAATAGGTCCTGAGATGTTGATACGAAGAACATGGTGTATAGGTAGAATTACACAGTGAAAAATATGAATTTTAATTTTAAACCATCTGAAAGTAAAAGTAGTAGTCACTAAAACAATGAATGCTCCAGATTTTTCGTCATGTATTTATTTATTATCATGTTTTATATTTGTTCATCGACTTATACGTGGACAATTCTTACAGACGTTATGCATACGCTTCAAAATTTATATTGCTGATGTTCGAATTTGATTTAATTTGTAACTGTCATCTTTGTTGAAATTTTGTTTACTAATTATCATTTCAAATGTTTCTTTTATAATTCGTTCTGAATAATCGTTGTTTTTGTGTTTAAACTCAGCTCTTTTTTTAAAGGATGGGTTCTATTGAATAAAACAAATTCGATCTATCTTTATCTATTTGAATACATCAAAAGTAGTTTATGCTTAGTACCAAAAGTAATTGTAATTAGCATTTATGTTTTGTACAAGTTGCGATAAATATTGGATAGCATAGGTTTGAAATCTTTGGCGATAGGATTCCGTATCGTCTTCAAAGTTGTAGTGTTGGAAATATGAAGTTTTACTGTTAGATTTTTCGTACCTTTTAGGCAGCAATTAGCTCCAGAACGCAGCGGAGTTACCACCTCGGTAATTAACAAGTAACATTATTTCAAGTGGACACTGAGACATAGAACTGTATACAGGATGATTGAATAAAACAGTAACAGGCTCAGAACGGAGATAATAATACACCAAAAATTTTGAAACAAAAAGAATTCAACTCAAAGTGCATGTGCGGAATTAAATTACCATGATACCGAAAGTATTTGCGTCCCAGAAAGACCTCTACACTGTACAGGGATGGGCAACTTCAACATTTTGAATAGCAATAAGGATGGAGATTGCTCCCATGAAAACAAGCGCTAAATATATCTCAAGTTTCAGATGAAACACTTTTCGATTGTTCATACCGTTTGGCAGCTAGAAAACCTAATTGGTTGTCAAAATTATCATAGTATAGAGGGTTTTCGATTTTTTTTGGATGCTGTATATCAAGGGAAATAGTAAATTAAGGTCCGAAAATAAATACTAAATGGGATATGCGGAATCGACTTGCGAATTTTTGAGAACAGGTGCATTAATCAATACCGGTACAGGAGCACCTTTAAAATTTTAAATATAAACAACGGTTGATATTTCATTCGTTGAAACATACATGGAAATCTGAACAACTTTCAGAGGAAACAATTTTAAATACCTGCAGTTACAAGAGCTATATGGAAAGTTAACTGTTGAACTATGAATTAACTCTTGTAATTCCAAAAGGTTATTAGATATTAAACAATGTTTAATCTGAAAGTTGAGCCAAAATGTCATACTTCTTAAAAAAAATCAATCATAGTTTCTATTTAAATGTGTCCCCGTGCAGGTATTTCGGGGACTCTCCTATTCTCGAATTTTCACCCTGTGATTCCGCATATCCCTTTTACTAATTAATGTTTGGTTCGGGACCTTATTTACTATTTCATTTGATTTAGAGCATCCGAAAAGTCCTGAAAGCTCTCTACAGTATGTTCATTTTGAACCCCAATTAAATCTTGTAATTACCAAACGAGATGCGTAACCTAAAAGCGCTTCGTTTAAAAGTTTTCATAATTTATAGCTTGTTTCCATTTAAGCAAAATCAAATCCTGTTTTCCATTTAAAGTTTTGAAATTGTCTTCAAACAGTTATTTCCGAAACATCCCTGCTTTAGGAAACATCAGCGTGTGATTCTGCACATTCACTTTGGCACGAAATTATTATCACAGTTTTTCTGCACAATGAGCACTGTGTTGTTGCCCTATTACGGTTTTATGGAATCACCCTCTCTATATATTTGAAATCAGCATACAAAACTGACTTTGGGTGTCAAAGATTAAGCGCAATTGGCTACTGATTCAAGAGAAATTGCGGGAAAATTTATTAATAACATTGTTTGCGGTAGGTCACTTACAAAAAACTGGCGCTAGTTTACAATCAATGCCAAGCAGTCTGGCGATAATTAGTCAAATAACACTCATACCCACATGTAGATATACTCATATTCACCGGATTCTAAAACTAGTACAAATGTAAAATTCGGTAGAATCCGTAGAATGGTACAATAATATTGTGTGTAAAATTATTGAGGGGGCATATAGTCTGGCAGAGTCTAGTTAATTTTAATAGTAACCTGTATTGGTGCCACCATCTAGATAGCTATACGTATATCTATGGTGATAACTATGGTGTATATACTTTCGGGAGGCGATTCCTGACATCGAAAGAAGTGAAAAGTTCCTATGAACATGGGTGAAATATCGCTTCATTTTGGAGATATAGCGTTTCCAACTTTGAGCCCAAAGTCGACACTCGCAAAATGGAAAAAGATGAGTAATTCTCAATAAGTCAGAAGCCACTCAAGTAATGAAAATTTCGTTTTGCACAAAGTTGTTTCTGGCAACATGGTGGACATCATAAAATAAAACACGATGTTACCGGTTTGTCAGTGTTGCCAACCTGATATAACGTTTCAACGTTATCATGGCATTACGTCGTGTTATTATATATTGAACTTCTTCTAGTGATGTTAAAAAAAACATACTTAAAGCGCACACCACAGTGTTACAAACTATGAATGAGACAAAGCTTTCTGTTATACACATTGTAGGTCAGTCAATCTGAAACCGACCAGTTTGATTGCTCGACCTCTTGCCTTATATAATAATAGTTTAAAACGGATACATTCTATTATTTCTGTTCCAATATATTAATAATGGCCGCTGTTTTTGCAGTCGTTTACAAAAATGTAACATCTCCGTACTGGATTCAAACAAAAGCATTTCTTCCTTTAAAGTCTGCATGACAATTTTAGTCCTCTGTGTGAAAAACCTAAAACGCAATTTAAGTGGTCAAATTGGTATCCAAATGTAATTCTCAAACTAGAATGAATTCCTGCTTTTTCGCACGGAAGGTATTGAATGACATGGTTGACTTTTTCTATACTATCACGCATCGAAATTTGATGAACATTAGAAGTATGAAGACTGATATTTTGTTCCCTAAATCTTTATGACGTTTTTTTCAAAATGTATTTTATGCGTATAAGAGATCCGATATCTCTGGTGGGATAAAGTATAACAATAATCTTTTCTACATGTTATACAGTTATATGGTGAAAATTTCAACTTTGGGATTTGAGTTCCAACGGATTATTGATTTGCAAATTGGAGATTAATAAACCTCTTGCGAGCATTGGAGGACCAATACCTCTGGAGTCAGACCAGATAGAAATATAAGACTTCCATGCTTTATATAGTTGTGTAACGAGACACTACGTCAGCCATTTGAACCTTAGTATTTGAGTTTGAAAGGAGTGCAGATTTGCAAATTGGAGAAAAATAATACTCGTTGGCGATTTTGCAAACATATTTCTAACGAACGCATGAACATTATTAATGAACTATTTTCAAATTTATAGCTCAGTTGAGACTCAAATATTGAAGTTGAAATTTTTACTATATGCTCTCCTTAGATAATTGTATAATATGTGATAATTTTATGTTTTGGCCCGGCAGAGATGTTGGACTTCCAATACGCATTATATTCCATTTTTTTGGATTTTCAAAATTTCATAAAAAAAAAAGAACAACATATCAGCCTTCATACTTTCTATACATTAAATATCCTTTGAAGTATACTAGTGCACAAAAGATCAACAGTTAAATCAATACCTTCTGTGGGATAAAATCACCCTTAAAACAGGGATTTATTTTGTTTGGACAATCACATTTGAATACCTTTTCGACCAGTTCAGTTACGTATTAGGTATTTACGGTATCCCCTGTACGATACGCACGTGCCGTGATCGGCGCATGGGGAATGCAAATGACTAAAATTATCAAGCAGACTTCCAAGGAAGAAATGTTTTTGTTTGAATGTCTTCTGATAAAGCAGTACGGAGATATTACATTTTTGTAAACTACAGCAAAAATGGGGGCCATTAACTAATCGGTGGGCATAGAAGAAAAACAATACTCGTTCTGGGTTATTTGTAAGAAATATGAGTATTAAATATATAGTATCAATATTTAGTAATAATATAATGAGGAGTATGTAGTGTTCTTTGCGCGACGTATGAGAGGGTTTTTTTCCAACATGAAGGCTTTGACAATTGGTGAATGCTGACGGCCAAATTTGTGATGCATTTCATGTAGTTCAGCAGTGTAACGATTACAGGTGATGGTTTCACTTCGCCTGAGAAAGATATGATAGATCACTCCCACCATAAACATCATAGATCATCAACAACATATTTCGTAGATCTTGGAGTCTACGCGTCCCGAAGACCATTGTCATGCGTTTTCATTATCAAATTTTTGGTAAAGTTAGAAAATATACAACTCAAGAATAAAATTGATTATATGGACCCTAACTGCTCTATGGTCTTATACAGCCTTAAATGAATTAAAAATTAGCAGAAAATCTCTGGACAGAAAATCTTCAGTCAATAAACGCTATTGGCGTTATTAAAACTATGCACATCACATCCAGAAATGCCTCATAAACGAAGCAATATATTTATTTTATGGGAACGAAATGTCCACCCTATTCATCTTTTGCTACGGAATCCAATCATTAGCTGAAAAATAGCAACAATATGTGGATGGATACCGATAATTATTTGATTAACCAGGTAATGTATTTATAATTTATTTAGCCTTGGTCATTTAACATAACTGGATTATGTGTATCTTCTTTTCCTACTAGCGTGCATGTGTCCTTGTTGTTCCAGCTTGTTATTTACATTGGGAATTTGAATTAAGACATTTGGACATCTGTGGCTCAGATCTAGATAGGGGAAGGCATGACTGACGGATGATAGTCGCTCAGAGGCTAGATATATCATCTTGCACTTTGCACCTGGTGTAACTAAGAAATTCTGTGGAAAAAATAGTCAGAATGGTTGACCTGAAGATGTCTTTAAAAGTTACTCAACTCTTTCGTTGCTGATTGGCAGTCTAGCGCTCAAGCAACGCCAACCACGGTGGATATGTGGTTTGCTATATGAACAGTATCATCATAGGTATTATCCACAACAATTTCTGTATCCACAACGTAGATATTATCCAGTTTCGCCTCAAAAGTAAAAAGGGGCAACGGTGACTTAACAGCAAAGAACTCGCCGCTGCAGGTAGCGGTCGTCGGTTCAATCACAGCTCATGCCGCGTGAGCTTTGTGGTGGACAGAGAGCGTGTGAGTGAGTTTCTCAGAATTCTCCCGCTTCTTGCCACTTCCTTCATTCCGCCAACTCATCTTATCTTCTTCCATCCTGCCAGAGCTAATGCTCCTCTAATATCGCAACAAATTTGTTCGTTGTTGTGGAGGCTTTGTGATATCTCTTGCAATACATATTTAGACCCTCAAAGAGCCACCCTGATTATATTCGTGACTTTTGTCAGGAGAGGAAATTTTTTGTGTAAATAGCAATTTTAAATTTCCCATTTTTTCGGTGTTCCATGTGCTAACACTGCTAGTCGTAATGAACATTACGCTTCGAATTTACTAAAAGAACATTCTGTTTTCATTTGGTGTGCATGCTTTTTTATGTAATTTTGTGCCTTTAGCTACAATCCATTCATTTTTTTCAAATCTAACCCTTTATATCTCCAGAAGTACGTGACACTTAGCATTGGCTTCGATATTATTCGACGTATTTCGCTTCTCAGATTTATATTTTGTAATTCTATTTTTTTAAAATAAGTTTGTATTATGGTGGCAACACTTCTTATATTAAACTACTGTCGTGTGCTTGATCATGTATCAGGTTACCTGCGCACATTTGTTATCTTCTGCCCTTTTTGAAGTAATTTTGGAGTGTCCTGCGCTAGATTCTGTATATAGTACCTCTATAACCCACTTGTTATCTAACGCTGGAAACCGCAAATAATTTGAAAAGGTGACAGAAAATGAAAAGGAAGTGTGTAGATAAAATCATGCCTCTCCAATAAAAACTATTTTTACATGACGTTACGAAAACTGTTAATTGAAGATGAATATGCGGAGCAAAATATGTACAAAGGTATAAAAGTCAAAGCTCAGTATCGTGAAATGTGGGAGATATAGAGGGTGAGAATTCGAAAAAGAAACAATGTATGTAGCTAAAATAGCAATATATGATAAATTATCTGTACACGAAACGAAAATACAAAGTATCCCGAACAGAATGCCAAACGTAAACTTAACTACGACTAGCGGTGTTGCCACACGAGATGCCGAGGGAATGGGAAATTTGTAATCACTATTTACACAAAAAGGCCCCGGTGACAAACTTCACGAAAATAAACAGGAAGACTCTTTGAGGGTCTAAAAATGAATCTCATTTATTTGGAACAAATATCACAAAGCCTTCACAAGACAACCAAAGTGTGTCAAAGTTGCAACATTGCATGGACATATTTTTTTTATCCCTTATGCAATACTTGTTCATACATAAGGTTGGCAAGAGTGTGGTTAGTTTTGTTTTGTACCCCAATTGCCACAATGCTCGCTCCACGAGCTACAACGATGATGGCAATAGTAACGTTTTTATCCCTATTCAATAACTTGTATATGATACATGCACACGAAGGTAGTACCTTACCATGCGATAAACGAGTTATTTTATAGGATTGTATGATGAACTAGATCAGATGTATAGAATCGAAAACAAAGCTTTAGGGAAGTAAAATTTTCAAATACCCTGCCTTAAGCTAGCAATTAAGCTACCTCTACTTCTGTGAAAGACACATATCTTGAGCGCAGAGCTGTCGGTAAGGAACTCTTGAACTTTTTTACTTCTAGCAGAATTTCGAGTCCCGGTAGAGGTACTATATATTTTTTTACCAAACGAATCAGTAATAAAATTGTTCTTTACATATTACCCACTTATTATCTTTAGTATAGTCTTAGTTAAATATTTTAAACAGGGTACATTGTTTTATTGTTTTGGTAAAAATTCGGCTTAACGAACACAGGAATAAAACAGAACAAAATGATGAATTGTATTGTACTTCTATTCTCTGAAGTTTTTTCGTTGCCAGTTGAGACAAAACGGATTAATGTTAAGTCAATTTCTTCGTTTCGTTAATAAAAATAAACATTTAATATGTTTTAGTATAAATGCTGCTAATGACATACGACATTTACTTTTATTTCCGATTTCGCCTTATGAAATGAATTTACACACTGTATTGAAATGACAGGTGCACTTTTCTTATTTTTAATGCAGTAATAAAATATTTGTTGATAGTAGTAGAATGTTGATAATAATGCTGTGCAAAAATATATTTTCTTTCAGGTTTTCAAGAGAAAGGGGTAATTTTACACAAAAGCTATTTCATTCATTCGTGTAAACCGATATTCCTTCTGCTGACTATCAGTTTTAGTCTGGAGAAACCAATCAGGGAAACTCTGGAGAGACCAATCAGGATGGATGAATTGAAAAGGGCTTGAACAGTCACTCAACCTTTTAACTTCTGATTGGCATTCTAGTACTGAAGCTACCGCAATCACGGTGGCCAGGTCTTTAGTAATATAGACAGTACAACATATACTTTGTTTGGTATTAGTCACAACATGTGTCCGCAGAAAAGTATTGCTTCTGAGACAAGACATTTCCGCATCCATTTTCGCCTCAATACTGAGACTGGGCCTCGGCGGCTCAAAGGTAGAGGGCTCATCTCTAGTGCTAGGGGTCGACGGTTCGATTCCAGCTCATGCTGCGTGAGCTTTGTTCTGGATAGACAGTGGGTGCTTGGAGTTCTCGGGGGTTTCCTGCTTCCTGCAACTTTCTTCATTCCGCCAATTCAGCTCACCTCCATCTATCCAGCCTGAGCCAAAATTGCCAGAGGTCTTAAAATTAAATTCAAATTCATTTCCAAAGTGCGACAAGTACATTTCTTTGACAAGATACAAGAAAACAAAACAAAAAAACAAGACATCATTTTGCACAAGACGAGACTGACTCAGCTCTAATCTCTTCTTACGTTGTGGCCATCAATAGACGTGACTTCAACACAATATGTTTAACAATTAACAGGCAGAATATGTTCACATTTTTTACGTGTTTTTCTATTCTAGTTTCCTATACTACGTCATGAAACACTTGTACATTTACTTCTTGTTACATCAGTACATTTACTTTCTCAGCAAGGAAAGCAAATCTCGTCATAGTCCTGGCAACCTTGAGTGTACTCTAGTGTTGAGTGAGTGATAATAATCCCCCGCTGATGTTGCAGCATTTTTTCGTTTTTGTTGTATATTGGAAACTTTTACTGATAACGCTTCAAAATAAATGGCGTTGCATTTTTAGATTCTCAAAAGTTTTCCTGATTCTTTTCGTGACTTTTGTCAGCGAGTATATCTGTGTAACTAGCGATTGTAAATTTTTCATATCTTGGGTATCCCGTGTGGTAACATTGTTACTCTTTGTCAACTTTACTTTTAGCATTTTGTTTTGGGCAATTACTTATTTTAATTTTGTGTAGAGATTATTGATCTAATATTGCCCCTATAGCTGCAGTTCATTACTATTTTGTTTTAATTTGACACTTTAGTTTGATTTTTGTTATCATTGGACATGTTTTGTTTCGAAGATTGATTTTCAATTAACAATTTTCTTAGTGCCATTTGAGAAAGTAATATTAGTTTGTGTTTGCTTGACAACACTGCTTTTACATAATTAATGAGTACTTGATGGCGTGTCCCCCTCCCCTAGATATGAGGTTACCTGCGGACCTCTTTCATTTTATAATAACTTTTCAAAATATTTTAGGGTGTCCAGCGTTAGTGAATCACCCTCCATATCTATGGTATCTGTAACCTCTTAGGTCGAATTTATACAGGTGGTAGAGGGGTTGAATTAAAGTATTTTGAGATCGGGAACTGAAGTTCTTAAACACCTAGTTCAAGCGCCACACCATATTGAAGTTGCAGAAATCTGTTGGAAAAAGTAAGTAGTTATAATAAAAAATGTGTTTATCACGTCGAAGTAACCTGCTCTATTTTGCATAACACTACATATGTAAGGTTTAGTTTAACCAACAATTCACAGTGACTGTTAAAAGTTGCGACCACCAACGTCGATTCACGTAGCAGAACGCCTCATGAAATATCCCCGGCATTTCTTGCATAATCAAGCAGGCAGCTAGGACCATTGCAAACAAGTCCTCATTGAATTCTACTGGCGTTTCATACACATTTCACTTGATGTGCCCCCAAAGGAAAACATCGATAGGATTGAGGCCCCGAAAAAGCGCTGGCTATCGGATCGAACCTCCTCTTTCAATCCAACGATTAGGGAAGATTTATTCCAAATGATGGCGAACGTCAACATTGAAGTGGACAGGAGCGCCGTCATATTACACCCGCATTCTCTCCCAGACATCTAGAGGTCCAGGTTTAAAAGTTCTGACAGTACATCTCGAAGGAACACGATATACTGTTGTACACTCAGGCGTAGCTGCAAGATATAAGTTCCTATTAGTTGATCTTGTACAATCCCAGCTCACAAGTTGATATCGAATCGTTCCTGATGACCAAACACGTGAATGGCATGTGGATAGTCCTCACTCCAGACAACGGTATTGCGGCTATTGAAAACACCAGCACAGTTGCAAGAAGATTCATCCATGAACAAAACACAGTTGAAAGTTGGGTACAACATCTCATTGCTGGACAAACCATTCACAAAACTCAAGATAGGATATTGTTTAGTTCCATGATTTATACCCGTTGTGTGTGATAGGGTTGTAACTGATGGTCCCTTAGAACGGACCTTCGAAGTGCGTACAATACGGGCAAACTTGACGGTTTCTTGCTGACGGAGATTGTTCCCAAAAATCTAACACCATCTCTTCAAATTCTAGGTTGCGAACAGTTCGTCGCCTAGCACGCTGGTCATCTGTTGGTTTGAAAGAACCAATCTCTCTTTCAAGTTCCTATCGACGGCAAGAAATGTCATCCAATTTGGATGACGTCTATTCGGAATCTTCTCTCAATATATCAGTGCAGGTTTCCGGGCACTATCACCTGCTACACCATACATTTAATGTATGTCTACAAGGTCGTGTGATATGTAATTCTCCATCTTCGACCACCAGATCCAATTTAACACTCTAAGAAACTGTCAATACCTAAGTGAACACATCACTGTTTCTAACACATTCGATTTTTTTACATCACTGGAAGCATCTTATGTATTTGTGGAAATGCATTGTCCAACAGCAAAAAAAAACAACAGTTTCATATTGCGTAAGAATAAAATATCTTTAACCTTTTTGGATATATTTTTTAATTCGTAACGCTCCCCTGTTCCTTCTGCTTTTATCGCCTATATCTATGAGTACTTTCGACTTACTTTCACTGCCACCTGTTGTTCACAAATGTAACTATTTTCAAATGTCTCGGAAAATAAGATAGTTCGGATTTCCACTTCCGTATTGTATTTTAGTGTCTCTGCGTTTCTAATAGCGATGTCATGCTCTATCTTTGCATATTTAATTACTGTAGTGTTATACAATTTCTACCAAAAAGATTTCTGCAAATTCAAGATGGCGTGGTGCTTGAACTAGGAGTTTCCGACCTTCAGTTTCCCATTTCAAAATACATATATTGGACCCCTCCTCCACCTGTATAAATTTGACCCAAGTGGTTTGAAATAAAGCTGTTATCTAATAGCTTATTTTAGACGTATTCTGCACATATTCCCCAAAACGTCTTCCATTACCGAGAAATAAGTGTTTGAAAATTTAAGTAAATTCAGATTCCATGGGTACAAGGAAAGTGCCATCAAACTCCACCACTCTACACTCACTTGCTAGTTCATTCATGTATGTAGTCCAGCTAAGTCTTTTGCCGGCAGTGGTTGTTGTGTCATTGTAAAACCGTTCTTCTTCTGTAAATTCAAGTTTATTGTCTCTGAACATGCAGTGTACAATATAGTAATAGAAAAGAACACCAGTGATGCAGACGATACTTTGGAAGAATGTGTAAAGCTGCAAAAAAGATCAGTCTGCAAGCATATGAAACTAGTAGTGACTGTTGGTGTGAGAGGTTTAAGTGGTTCGAACGAGTTTCTGAAGCTGAAACAAAGGGTATTATTAAGTCTTTCTATATGTTGCCAGTATGATGAACAAGGTGGTATTTATCGGACTCTTAACAATTGTACTAGTGCAACGTAGACGAACAGAGTACCTTTTGCACCTAAAGACACGTAGCATTTTCTGTGCTAGAAAACTTCCCCGAAATCTCATGCTATTAGGTGTGCCAGTAAAGAAGCCACAGTGTTTGACATTAAAAAAAAATTCGGAATATCAAATATCGCCACAAACGATGTTTATTAAAAGCGGCGACCTTCACTATTTTTTTAAAATTTCAATGTCCATGTGTTATCTACAGCTATATCCGTTTTCTACGTGTATGACCTAACCATTGCACAAAAGGTGTGGATGAGATTGTTGTAATATTGGATCACTTTTTAACGATATCATTGACAAAGAAATCAGATTTGTACACCATTTTTTTCCGTCATTCACGTGCAGGACAAAACAAAAACTACACAGTCTTTTGTTATTTTCACTGTATGGTAAATGTCGCAAAGAAATTTGACGTAGTGTACACCGTTTTCCTTGTGAGTTCTTATCTTGAATGTGATAAGAACATGGTCTTGATTAACCAGAAAACTTGGTTTGAAAAGCCGTCAGCTGGGTACAAGTGTTTTAAGATGCAAGATAAAAATCAAGGAAAATTTCAAGTAATACATGTTGCAAGTTTTCAGGGGGAATGCGGCTTCTGTAACGGAACAAAAACTGCATGCTCAACTCTCGGCTATTATTAGAATACACGCGTTCATACAGAACATTGTTGATGATAATTCCGGAAATTAAATGACGATAAGGTCCAAATGTTGAACATACAAAATGACCGATTGTTATGTGCAGTTTCTTCAGCTAATCCTAGAGTTATGTTTTCTAACAACGGTAATTATATTAGAAATGAGTGGTGAGGAATGTGGCATTCCGCTCTACTTCTTTTAGCATCGTCTCCATATTATTTCTGGTGCCTATAGTGGAATACTAGAACAATTTTTAAACCAAATGGTTTATAGACCAATAGACGGCCGTACGTGTTTCAACAAACGTCCACGCATAACCAGACGGCTAGTGACATCGAACAATGGTCATCCTAAAACTGTTATTACAATGTTCCGCCAAAATCTTGGCATGAGAATTCATTTGATTAAAATAATTGGGTTAATATTCGTGTGGCGTTTTGTAACCGTGAGCCTAATAATCATTCTAAAAGCAGCACCGCTGCTCTGCTGACAGCTATTATTCTGGTAATGTCAAATTTGAATAAGACCGCTTCGGGTCCCGTGTTGAAGTTATCATTGTAGGTAAAGGCGATTGTATCAAATAAGCATGTAGCTGAAATTCACAGATTGCTCAACAGATTCCAGTAGGTAATGTAGATAGAATCTGTTAAATGTTGCATACGGTGCTTTCTCGTAGAGTTTCGCTGAGAAAATGTTGACGGGATTTCCCCTAAATTCTTACTATTGCAAAATCTTCTATACATCTTATTATATGTACCGCAAATTTTGCAGTGAATACTCTTCGCCAACTTTAGAAAATGATGAGACTAAGAATAGCTAGTAATTTAACTTAAAATGAACTGTTAATATAGTGTATAAGGAATTCTTGTAAAATATACAAAGCTAAAACATAAGTATTTACTAACTTTATTTCTTACATAAATTCCAGTTAAATATTTCAACATATGCATTTCAGTTATCATAACAATGCAAAACATTAAATTAAATAGTGTTTACAAAACAATACTTAGATGTTGTATTTCGTTTATAACCACTAACTTTATATTTATTATTTAATTCTACTTCTGCACCGACGGATTAGGTCAGCTAGTCACGAATGAAAGCTACAAAACTCAGACGAGTATTTTTGCTAAAATACGTTTATGATCTTCACATCTTCTTAACGTCCTGGAACAAAATATATAAATATTTATATTACTATTATTTACATTTAAAGTTCAACTGTTTTAGTAATACATAACTTAGAGATTAACAGGAATTAGGAGCAACACATTTAGCGAAAGTCAGATCTCTGAGTTGAATACGAAGTGCACCTTTCAAATATTATAACACCGTGCTACACTTCAGCGTACAAGACTTAGCAAGAAGAAACATTTCTACAAATTCTTAAAATCAACACTTGTCGGTGCCCGATAGTAACTATCACTTTTTGTGTTAAACCAACACAATACATTATGTTGATTAGACATGAAATCGTTGCTCATTTTCATGTTGATCGCTTGAATTCTTATAAATGAAACATATTCTCAATAAATAGGAATTTTGAACCTTAGTTGACAAATGCACAATCCATTAAATAATAGCATAAACCGTGCTTGTAACTTTGTGTTTGGTATTTAGCATGGTACCAATATTGCTTAAATCTAATTGTATTCTGTCGCTGCTTAGCCCAAACAATTAAGTGGGAGCACAAACTGCGGCGACTATGGTTTTCCGGGCCAAGTGGGCCATGCCCTTTTAAAAAGAGAGGTTGAGACGAGGAGTGTTGGTTTTGCTATTTGTTTTTCTTATGTGGAGTTAAGTTGAATAAGTGTATAATGCAATGCAAAGGATAAAAGAGAATATACATAAATCATTGATGTTAATCCATTATGTTTTCCGCCATCATCGGTTTTTATACATAAAGTCATTTTCAAACAATGTGAACTATCACCACATCAGATAATAGCGATAGGATATTCTGATTATTAAAACAACATTCGTAGAACTAACGTTACAAGTGCTACAGAAGTGTAATGGAGTATTCAGATATATTGACATTACTAACTTAAAGTAGACATTGAAAATAGTATCAAAATTACAGCTTTAATTTCGACCGTTCCTTTGGATACTCGACACTCCCAGTTAATACATACTTTCCAAGAATTCAGGCAGGTATTCAAGGTTTCATACTCAGCTATTCACCGATATAAAAAAATATTGTGGACAACAATGAATATTGTTTAACATGTTATATAAACCACTGCTAGAATTTATAAATCTTAATGAACATCCATGGTACATTCAGTGGCCTAATCGTCTCCACTGTTTTTTTCCAGCGTGGTAGTGAATTATGAAAATCAGCAGGAATCAAATAAGGAAGTACAGTTTTACGGTACAAAAAACCCAAAAGTCAGAGTTATCTTTACCGACTTTCCCTTAATTCATTTTAAGCCGATACTAAAAGAGGCTAATACACATAATTTAGACTACACTGGCAACCGCGAATTAATAGAAAAAAGGAATAAAACAAAGTCAGTGAAGGTATAGCGAACGCAATAGGTCTTGTTGTATGTAGTCCCGAAGAGTCATCTCTTAAGCACGAAGAGTATTGAAATTAGTAATCTTTTAGTGACGAAACAAACGGTTTAGGAAACGAGATGTTTTATTTGATAACCAACAAGAAGAAATTAACAGTGAAGAGAATACCATTGTTATAAGTTGTGTATAGAGTGAAGTGTTACAAAAGAAGTGCCACGTTACACGTAATCTTACAGACAGAGGAATAGACAAAATATTTTACTATTTTCTTACGTTAATTTACAATAAATGATACAAGAAAGGTACTAAAGAACAGAAATACTGCGTTATAAATGGCTACTTCTTTGGTGTATAATAATGACATTGTCAATTATTAACATTGCTGTTACCTTTAATCAAAATGTAGCACTTCTACACCACTGTTCAGCTACCGTAGTGTGTTTACAAGAAGTGATGACGAACATTTATCACCATCCTTCGGCAAGAATTACTTACGTTAAGATGGAAGGCTTATATATAATCTGAGCTTATTATCATACCTGAGTGTAACGGATTTATTTTTAATTAATTGTAGAGACTGCTACAATCTTTAAATAACAAACCAACCATTCTTGCAAATGACAATAATTATGTAGCCTCTGGCAATGATGCAACTCAGGAGACCAAATTATAGTGTACCACTTAATGATACAATTCGAACATTTAACGTTAGAGATTTTCGTGGATGGCATTAGAAGAGTTGCAATATCAAACCAGATACAGGCTCAGCCAAAAAATGTATAAAGACTTTAATTGAGAATACTTTGTATATTATCGTGAGTACAAAACAGATCTGAAGTGAAAAGTGGCATATACACAGTTACTTGGAGCAATTACAATAAGTTCTTCAACAGCAAACCACAAGTCTCCAAACATTTTGAGTACGATGGGTTAAATTCGTTGTGACATTTTCCAGAGTAGTAACTGCGATTACTATATAGACAATTTCAATTCCGACGCGCAGTTTCACTAATGAGCCTGGTGTCCTACTATAAATCACTTTCTTGAAGGTTCGCCACAAATAAACTTAAATGGAGTTAAATCAGAGGGAGTACTCAATCACACCTCTTCATCCTATCCAACGACCTGGTACAGAGCTATCCAGATAGGCGCGCGCATCATGATGAAAGTGTACCGGGCAGCCATCTTGTTGGATATAAAATAGATCTTCACCAAATAGTACATGAATGGGTGGTAAAGTAAATGTGTTCAGCAACTCTTAGTAAGCTTGGTCAGTACTCGTAACATAAAATAAAGGTCCAGTAAGTCCCCTTGATGACACTCCACACCACATAATCAGACCTGAAGAATTGACTGCTTTCTTGATATTATGTGGATGTAGTAGAGCCCAGTACACACAGTTATGCCGGTTACATTACACTTAATTTAAAGTTTGCCTCATTAGATAACACCAGATTCCAATAAAATTTGAGAATATTTTTCCCTACAGAAGTGACAGTCGTGTTCCTGCCACTGTTGCATTTTCTACGATAACTGAATGGCATCACAGAGTATTGCTTACCGTGACGTCAGAAGGGTAGCAGTATATGGTGATGGACCATAGTACTGCATGATTAACCCATACCAATGTGATTTCGGAGCTTATCGCACGTATACTATGTTTTGAAGTGGGTATACATTTTCTCGAAGGATCTTGTATTAAAATGCTGCTTTAAAACAGTAAAAATCGCTTTAAAACTAAGATTCAAGCTTAGGACCCGATCATTTATCAGTACTAGGGTACAAAAATTTCGTACACAAATAGTAACCATAATGGTTGATGTTCACAATGAATTGTGGAAACAAAACGGAATAAATAACAATTTTGCAAATCTTTTCTGGTATATTAATTAGTAAGAAAGGAGGAGAGATACATCAAAATAAAGATTAATTTAGTCTCATAAGAATAATTCTTACAAAAATGTTTTCTTAGACTATCCCAAATAATGAGCATTATTCTAAATTCAAGTTAGAGCTTTAAAAGGAGCCAAAAATACGCAATAATGAAATTAAATGAAATTAAAATTTGGACAAAGCACGTGGTGATAAAGGATGGAACGCAGCACTGTTAGCCATTGGCCTTGGTATTGCTTATATAGTTTCAAATTTATACCATTTAAACACAATTACGAAGAACAACGTGATATTTTCTCAGAAATTAATCGGCAGTTTGAAGAAGGCAATAAACGCAAAAAATTGGAATATCTACTTTATGCCGTATTTGGTATCTGGAAGTGATGGCGGATCTATACAATACCATACACCAAGAAATAAAAAAAAAAGATAAGTATAGCCTTGATAATTAGGTGCAAAGTAGAGACGGACAAAAATAGCGTAGCAACTGTTTTTCACTCCTACACCAGATAAAGTGCTATCACTGCTACAACCGCTGAAAAATAGCAGTTATTGGCTTAACTGCTACTTTTCACCGATGCTTCTTAATAGTAAAACGCAGTGTTTCCTTTTTCTAAACAAACAGAACTGCTGGGAAAACGCAACAAAATGGCAGAGAATTGTCTGCGGAGAGGACAACCTTGACGTGTGAACACTACGTAATTAGTAGCGTCGTTTACCTGTTTACGGAATTGATATAAGGAGCTCTCGGAAAATACTGGGTGATAGTGGGCTACATGAAGTAATGGGTAAGGCGTTGGAGTTGTAATGTAGTGGTCCGTGGTTCGGTAGTCCTTCAATTAAAGTTTTTTTTTTTCATTTTTAAGATCAACTAATTTTTACTTTCTACTTTAGAAGAAAAGCTCTGGTTTTGCGATTAGACTTTTTTCTTTCTTTTTGGTGAATAAAATATTACGCACTTTAAACATTTCTTAAAATTCATAGACTTAGGTTAGAAAAGAAGTCAGTGTGACGGACAGGTAATTCGCCCTCAAATGATTATAACAAAATTTAGTGCAGTTTGATATTCTTAAAGTAATTTTTATATTCTGATACGCATTGGTATCGTCGCATGCATGAAGAAACGCTTGAGTCAACGCCCGGCGTCTGTTTGTGTCGGTGCTGGACAATTCTGCCCGAGAGAGCTGGCAACATTGCATCGTCCGATACAGCAGAAGACATTGCGCGCTGCACCGGGACGAAACATTAAGCGTGTGTCAGCGACAAAAAACTGTTCTTGTACAAGTGTAATTACTTATATATACAAAACTTATAGCGCAAAAGGATCAGTAAGTTCTAAGGATTTACAGGAACACAAAAACAGGACGAAAAGCTGGGATAATTACCGCAAAGGAATAAGTAACGTATACCTCGTTTTGCTGGACGACTTGTATGCAGCACTGAAGGTAACCTTTTTCGTTTCTCTTAATTATAGACAACCTGTTGGAATCTAACTACATATTTGCAGTGACTATTTGCAAGCTTCAGATATATTTTATTGTGTCGAGTGAAATGACATCGGATTATGTGTAGCCTCGTTGCATCAGTTACATATCGTCAACAGTGCTCTTGAAAACAAAAAAAGAAGTCACGTGATTAAACGCGGGTTGTTGATGCTTGGAACGCTATTGTTAACGACGTCGTCGATTATCCGATACGCGATACTACGTTGCCTTCGTTTAGATAGTTTTTCTGTGGGCAATAACTAAAGAAATACAATTCAACTAAATAAAGGATCCTATTATTCTTTTGGTATATTTAGTTTAGAGTCGTAGTAGTAGTACGGTTTACTTGTGTTATGTTGTTGAATTACAAAATAGTAGAGCAAAGCTAGACAACATTATTCATAATTACAAACTCGAATGCATCATTAGAGTATGAAATAAAGTAAGTCGTAACTTGCTAGCATTCATTGGACTCGAAAGCAAATAAATAAAAAATCAATGCAAACACAAGAATTGTAAGAAAAAAAAAGTTTTGTACGGAACCTAAGTAGTCAGTTCAAAACTCCTGTATTATAAAAGGATACTAACAGCGTAAATTATGTAATACTGTAATACAATAGAATTACTCGCGCGATACAAGTACATTGAACTAAAGTAATATTAGTGAAAACCTAACTCATAAATGTAAAGATATTACTATTAAAAGGTTGTGATACAAGTCGCATACAATTTCTTCAAACTGTCAGGACGTAGTATGTTAAAGCGACATTCGAAAAATAATATAACAATTCTTGATCAGTGCCTATCGGGTATAGGTCAACAAAGCACGTTCAGAGATTAAAGTCGAATGTCGAGAAATTTAATTGTACTCCGTCAATAATGTGAAGTACAACCTTGTTACTTGTTAATGAAAAATAAATATTGTTGTGCATGTTAAGTATAAAATATACTTCATCGGACTCGAATGTTCATGGAGCACAGGTGTACGTAAACGTCGTAAGAGCGTAAGGAAAATATAGTTGCAGAATTGAGTAAAAATTGTGTAACGTTTGGCTCAACGCTTTACGGGTACCCGGCCGATAAACATTTTCATTAACGATAATGTCTTATAATTTATGTCAAAAGCATTAAGATAAACTTTATTCATTTTTGATCGTTTCTTTATTAGTAGAGTGCATTATTGTGTATGTTACTCTTGTTTCGACGCATTCAGACGCACTCAATTTTTGTTAAAATTATCGCGTGCATACAGAAGTAAACTCACACACAAAAGAATAATCGCGTGTGTGTCGTCTAATCAGGTCAAATATAAAATATATTCATTATTTTGCAGTAGCATATCTGCTTATTGGCGTTTTTGTGTATGTTTTACCTTTTATATCGACGGAATACCATAATTCCGGAAAAAGTTCGATTTCTGAAAATAGTAATACAGTACTCTAAATGGTGTAAAAAGTGTTAGTATTTATTGGAATACCGAAGAAATCATTTCTACTAAGGTATTTCGTGAAGTCTCACCAAAAGTGATACTTTTCAGTATTTTGGTCAGAGTCAGTAGAAGTGGTATGCTGATCCTTGGATTTTTGAGTCGGGGCTCCTAATATTAAAAACGTGGTTTTCCGCCTAAATACAGTGTTTTCCACCCATTTTCAAGTGTTTCAACGTTCGCCACGCACTTTGCGACCACTTCCCGCCATTTGGACACATTCATCTATTTGTTGATTTGTGTGCGTTTTTACGGTATTTCGGGGCTCAGAGGACCTATTATCGGTATTACCGTTCCACCAACCTTTGTCTCCGGAATTCACTGGCTTACTAGTTTGGAAGTATTATACAGAACCCCAAGGGTGAGCAGCAGGGTTTCCTTTGTCCTCGCTCGTTATCACGGAAGCTATATCATCCCGCGGCGCTCTTTTCATGAGTAGTGGGACGTACACGTTTAATTACTGCCCGGTAAATTATTGTACAGTTTGGTACTCCGGGAGGAAGGAATTCTTCACTTACCAAGAGCCGTCATATTAATTTGGTGCCGATACCCGGGACAATGAAGAGGATTAACGTGTTACGAAGTTGATCAGCATACTTTTTCGTGTGTTCATCTTGGACATAATACTTTCACCATTACATTAGAACTCGTAGGCACTAACGGTTGTTGTAAACGAACTATGGAAGACCACACCATGAAGTCAATAAAAAGGGAAACGCAACTCGTTGAATCTAATGGTACTACCGGTATGGATGGACGTGAGGCAATTAAGTTGTTATGTTGCGGACAGAATCGACCGGACAGTGGCACTATTACCTGTTTCCGGTGTCGTAACACTTATCATGTCGAATGCGTTGGTAGGGGCGATAGTTCTTGCGTTAAGTAGGAGCAATCTGACCCAGGCGTTACGTTGGCCAAGTCGTGGATCTGTTCTCAGTGTACAGAAGCGCAATCACCCGAACCTAAGGAACAAAAAGAAGAGAGCTTTTTATCATTATTACTTCAGATGTTAGAACAAATGAAGGAACAGCGTCAAGAGATCCATGAACAGCGTCAACAGATCCAGGGACAGGAACAGAAACTGCAAGCAGAGATCCAAGAACAACGACAAGAGATCCAGGAGCAACGACCAGAGATCCAGGAACAGCGACAAGAGATCCAATAACAAATGAAGGAAACACATGAAGACATCCGTAAGCTGAGTGATGAACTAAAGGAACAGCCGCTGAAGATACGTAATGAAATCAATGAACAATTTCAGGAGGTGAACGAACAGCAGCAGAAATTGCTGGAAGAGATCCTTAAAAATCAACAGAAAATTCGGGAAGAAATTGAGGCCCAGAGACAGGAGCTATAACAAGATGTCAATAAATTGAGAGAAGAAATGCGTGCACAACCTCAGGAAATACGCATTGAAGTCAACAAACAATTCCAATTGGCGACAGAACAACAACAGAAGATACGAGAGGAACTCGAGGAACATCGACAAGAGACTCGCCGTGAAATCAACGAGCAGGCAACACTGGTGGAAGAGCAGTTAGAGAAATGGGAAGTTACTACACGTAGGACCATGGAGGAACACCAAGTAAGACGAACGAGTTGAACGACAGCTAGAGGATCATATTGGTAAGGTACCCACATCCTATCCAGGTTCAGGTTCAAATAGTACCAAAACCGTGTCGCGATATTACGTAGATGAATGTGTGTCGGGTCAATGCTTTGATGTGAATAAAGAATTACCTCCACAGCGTTCAGGTGTTATTGATACCCCAGAAAAAGTTATATCTCAGTGTTCTCCCAGCTTAGTTATCAAAGACGTCGGAAGGGTAAGTGTAAATCGATGTGTGAAGTGTGAAGAATCAAGTACAGGACCAGAAAGCGGATATTCTGAACAGGACAGCCCACCAAGGTCAACAGAGGATGGTACGTCTGGAATGCAACGCCGGAGAAGCTTCACGGAATGCAGGAATCGAAACCATCGACGAGAACGAGGAGAAGTAAGGCAGAGGCGTTTGGAATTCGAAGAGAGTAAATCAGAGACGCAAGTCCCGGAGAGGAGAGTCAAGGTTCGCCTAGCAGATTTACGATCATTTACCTGTTTTCCTAATGGTGATGACATGACCGCAAGTGCTTTCTTGGCTCAGCTTGACCGAAAAACAAGTAGTGGGTATTCCGCCCGGACAGATGTTGGAAATTATTCCGTTTGTGCTGAGAGGTTCGGTACTTTCCTGGTTTTATTCACAAATTGGCAATTTTCATACGTATGCAGACTTTAGACGTGCCTTTATCACCTTTTACCAATCGGAGGAAGTAGTATGTACCTATATTACTCGCCTCAGAACAATACAATTCAACCCACGCGTGGATCGAAGTGTGGAACAGTTTGTCACCGAACGGTTTAGACGTTTACGAGACTTGGATGTACTGGCTTCAGATACGCAGATCTGCAGTACTATTATCAGCTTATTACCTATATCTTATCAACGACAGCTGGCTTCTGGAAAGTTCACCACACTAGTCGACTTGCTAGACTTTGTCCGGAAATTGGATACCATCTATGAAGCTGCGGAGCAGAGAAGACCCTCAGACCCTCGGAGCAAAGAAGATGATGGTAAAGGGAAACCAGTCTTTGTTCGAAGTGTTACGAAAGAGGAAGTAGAAACCCGAGGAAGTGTCTCACGAGGCTCTGAAGAAATGGAGGATGGAAGAACCGAATCAGCGTCACGAGGTAGAGCAAATCAAGAAACAAGTAATGAATCACAGAGGGGGAAGCAACGTGGTTCGAAGAAACGCGGAGGAAGAGGTCGTGGCCGAAAGCGTCCAGTGTCGAACTCAGACGGAGCGTCACCGAACAATGGATCCCGATCGCCAGGAAGAAATCCATCTTCCCAGGATGGTGAAAGGGCGAGGGAAACTTCTACCCCACCTCCCCTTATAAAACCAAAAAACTGATAAACTCGTCGCTCTTACGGGTCGAAGGAGTGACGCCATTCCAAGAGATGACCCAGACCTATGTCGATGAAATGCGTGTGAATGTGGAACGAATGAGTGAGACAAGTGCACATAATGAACGTTTGAACTGTGTGGATCAAGTCAAGAAATATCCAATACAATATTCTGTGCTGTGTATGAGTGAATGGGAATACAACAGTAAAGAGTATACAGAAGTTGTGACGGATCCGAAAGTTACAGCCAATATTAATTTGAACTATGATGCTACAATTGGAATTCAGATATTAGATCATTATATTACCGCTTTAGTGGATAGTAGTGCGGATATTTCGTTGTGTGCTCAGAGGACTTGGAAGAAAATCAGCGCTGTTATCTCACATTACCAATTAAGACCTGCTACGAACGTCCTGCTCATCGATTACTCCGGCACCCGGAAGAAACCAGTACGAGGTGAGGTCACCTTGCCCTTGAAGCTACGAGAGATTGAGTTACATCACACATTCCATGTTGTGGACGGCTTAATGCAAGACATGCTGTTGGGAAAGAATTTTCTTAATCAATATCAAGTACGCATTAATTTCCAAGAAGGGAGAATGACAGTCCGACACAAGAAGTGCGAGACGTCAATGTTGCTGTTTAGGCAGATAATGCGGAATGATGTTCAGGAAGACCGGCCCAGGAAAACAACAGAGTCAGCTGCCCGAGGTTCCTGCCCAGATAAGGAAGTGAACTCCAGAGTCCGTGAGGTATCCCATATTCTCTGTCCGCAGGATGAGTCTTGTGAATGCAGGCTTAGTAAGAGCAAGAAGACCGATACCAAGAAATGTAAGCGTGGATGTGATGAGAGAATGAAGAATACTTTATCTGAATGGGGCAATACTAGAGCAGGTTACCAGTCAATGTGTGATCAGAGGATACAACTGGATAGTCCAGATACCTTGCGGCAGCGTGAAGCCATGGCACGTGCACAGGATTTGCATCTGGTTGACCGAATTTACGAGCAGGAGATCGAGAGTCAAACTTGTAGTGCTTGTAACACGATGTCTGAGTCAGTAGTACGAGAAGTAACCACCACAACAGCACCTATAAGGGATATAAAACGTGAAATCTACGAGGTCGTGAAGAGTGTCGACATTGAGACCGATACTAAGGAACTTCTGTACAACGTCTTAATGAAGCACGAAAAGTTATTTGCCGAAAACCCAGGCAAGTGTAATATGTTCACTTAGACCATTAAAGTTAACACGGGGCAGCCAATAGTTAAACATGCATACCCAATACCATTGTGCTATAGAACCAAAGTACGTTCACAAATCCAAAAGTGGATCCAATCTGGCATAGTGAAACCTTCTATCTCAAGACATCACCATCCATTAGTTGTCGTACGCAAGAAAGCGCCTGGAGAAGTTCTAGTCTGTTTAGATCTTCGAGAACTGAATCGTTGGACGGACCTAGTCCACTTGAAGGCTGAAAGGATAGAAGCTTTACTGGCGAACTTCAGTGATATGAAATATTGTTCATCTTTGGACTTAGTGTGTAGCTATAATCAAATCCCATTGGCGGAAGAATGGCAGGATCTTGTCTCCTTTACTTTTGAAGGGCAAATGTTTTCTTTCTGTGTCGTTCCTTTTGGATACAAGAATGGAGCACAAGCTTTAATGGCAATGCTACAGCGAGTGGTAGGAACCGAATTACTAAGTCGTATACTTGTATACATCGACGATATTGTGATTCCAGGGATGAGTTTGGAGGAACACGTATGGTTGTTGGACCAGGTACTGACTAAGATGGAGCAAGCGAACATCAGTATAAATTTACGAAAATGCCAATTCATAGCTCGCAACATTAAATTTTTGTGATTCGTAGTAACACCTCAAGGCATCACTAAAGATCCAACATACGTTGAGGCAGTATCTAAATTGCAGAGACCAAAAAATCTAAAAAGTTTACAGCGACTACTAGGTCTTCTGAATTGGTGTTCCAAATACATATATGATTTTGCCCGTAAGACTGCACCACTATATGAACTGGTTAAAAAGAAAAAGCAATGGAAATGGGAAGATCGACATACTGAGTGTTTAGAACAGCTAAAACAAGAAATGTTGTCCAACATTATGCTATATCACCCCAAACTTGATCAAGATTTCTACATCGTCGTTGACGGGCAACGGTTGGAACTGCTTCCATCCTCTATCAACGCAATGGGGAGGATATTCAACTGATTGGTTTTGGTGGCAGAGCGCTTAAACCTTGTGAATCTCGTTACTCCATTACAGAGATCGAGCTGTTGGCGTTGGTACAGGCTATTCGTAAGTGGAGGAGTTTGTTATTAGGACATAAAGTAATTGTGTTTACTGACCACCAGGCTTTAACTTATTTTAATAGTATTAAGCACTGGAACAGTCGCCTGGATAGGTGGAGTCTTGAAATCCAGGACATCGATATGGATATCCGTCATGTTCCCGCCGTGGAGAACATCGCTGCAGATACTCTGTCACGGATATATCGGGATGCAGAACAACAAACTTTCAATGTCCAACAAGTCAGCCTCATACCCGGACAATTAGGGGATATACAGCCTGAAGAGTGGCTTAAACAACAACATGAAGATCCTCTGGTAAAGAAGTATTTAGATCAACTGGAAGGGTTAACACCACTCAGTAACAACACATTGGAATATTATAAATTAGACAACGGAATTTTGTTGAAGATAAATTTTCATCTGATGGATCAATGGAGAGTAATGGTCCCAAAATCTCTGGTTCCTATTGTCCTGAGGAGTATGCATGATTTACGAGGCCATTTTCGTTACAACAAGACATACACATTGATTATTGATAATTTCTTTTGGGAGACGATGCGAAGTGACATACGGAATTACATCAAGGATTGTATTCTGTGCAAGCAAACTAAACCTGATCGTCACCCTTTGGCCAATCCCATGCATTCTGTATCGACTACCGCACCGAGGCAAATACTTTCTATTGACCTCATTGGAAAATTACCTACCTCGAGAGACCAGAAAAATTATGTTTGTACGTGTCTTTACGTTCTTTCAAGATATCTAGTCGCTTATGCGATAAGAAAACCAACCAGCAACGCCGTCCTTAAATGCTTAGATAAGTATTTTGCCCACTTAGGAATGCCTATGGCCATATTATCTGATAATGGACCTTGTTTTGTTTCAAAAAAGTACAACAGGCACCTAGAAAGCAGAGGAATAAAAGTGTTGCATGCAACCCCCTATCATCCTAAGTCTAACCCAGTGGCGCAGATTCACCAGGAGATGAATCGGCTTTGGCGAGTATTCTGCGCTCATTCACATCGACAATGGGTAGATCACTTAAATAACATCGTTCATTTACTAAATAATACAATTTCAGACAGCCTAGGGTTATCTCCCACAAGCATCTTCTTAAACGCAGATCCGAATTTACCGTTAAAAAGGCATTTGGGACTGGTAGACCTTATTAACACGAAAGATCATCCATCATGGGCTGATAAATTGGTCATGGTTAGTAATAGGAAACAGGATATCCTTGACAGACGGAACAATAAGAGGAACAAGCAACTTAGTTCTCGCAGAAACGTCTCTGTTGGCGACCTTGTCTTTATCCGAAACCATCTCCGAAGTGAAGGAGATAGTGGAGTGATAAAGAAGATGTTCCATCTATTTCTTGGACCGTTTATGTGTGTCGAGAAGCCCAGCGACAAGGTAGTTCTGTTAATGGATCCCATGGATGGTACCATAATTATAAAACAGTCGACGGAGCATTGTAAACTATGGACTCCATCGCCGACTTTGAAGAAGGAGTGGACTTTTCTTATGAAAAAGTCTGTTACTGATAAATACATTCATTTGGTAAAAAGTGTATCGTAAGTGGTAAGTCATTTTTTCAAGTGTATACTTGTGTCAGTTGTAGTGTATTTTATATCAATGTACATGTAATTGTGTGAAATAGCCCACAAGCTAGGGATAAAAAAAATACGCCCACTAGTAGGACGATAAACTGGGCGAAAACAGAACTTAAAATATGCTCCTGAAAGATATAAAATGAGTAAAACAATTCCATGTAAACAAATGGAAAGTGCGTACCAAGATGGCGGGGGTAGTCTACACTGTTAACCTGTTTATACCTGCAAATTACAAACTAGCTACAATATATTGTAGAAAAACACTTAGTCATAGGGAAGTTGCTATTTAAGTCACATCTGATATAACTACAAAATCTTAGATGTTAATAATTATAGTATGGATGAAGTATTTGAGGTAACTGGTACCATGTTTAGTACTATAATGTTAATAGTTTTATCCATATATCGAACTCCTGACTGTGATGCTAGTGTGTTCATAACGCAGTGAAAAAACTTACAAAATACATTGGAATATATAAGCATTATAAGGTTGTATATATGGGACAAATACATATTAATGTTCTAAATGATACTCCCACAAAAATGTATTTTCTGACACGCTTAGATCTCTAGACTATTATTATATCAATGATCACCCAACACGGAAGAAATCATGCTTAGATAATGCTTTACAAATATGCAGAAACCTGAGTTAGCTTGTGGTGCTATAGAACCGTACTTATCAGATCACAGAGGTCTCTGGCTTACTATTACTGTTCCAAGAAAGGACAAAATTACGACTAAACAAACAAGTTATAGAATGTTACATGAAACTAATATTATGTTATTAAGGGCTAAGCTAAATGAACTTGATGTACATTAAGTTTTACGTTGCAATAATGTTTCTGATGCTTGGAAGTTATTTGTGTGGAATGTATCTAATAGGTTTGAATGAGTGTTGTCCAAGAAAGGTTAAAACTGTTAATGAGGGTATGTCAAAACAGAATAAGCTGCATTTAAATTGGTTTACGACGAAAGTGGCCGAATTGTGGGAGAAAGTCATTAAGCTATATTATATAGCGAAAGAAGGTAACGTAACAGATAAGGAAAAATATAAAAAAATAACACAGCTTTACAGAAAGGAAATTAGGTTAGCCAAAATAGAAACAAATGAAGAATTCATATCCAATTCTCATGATAAGTGCAAAGCTGCTTGGTCTGTGATTAAGAATGAAACAGGGAAGAGGCCATCTAATGAATGCATAACTGTAACTCCGGACGAATTTAACGAACATTTTATAAATAGTGCACAGCGTGCTGGATCTACCCACTCTAATAACACTGACAACAGAGACAAGTATAAAAACTATTTACTTAGAATATACCACAGAGCGATACTTTAGTGTTTAAATGGATTGATATTACACCTGAACAAATACGGATAATAATTCTTAATATGCGAAACTCTCATAATGAAGATTACTACGGATTATCTAATAATATACTGAATCAAATAATACATACAATTCTCTATCCTGTTACATATCTTGTTAATTGGACACTCCTTGAAAGTACTTTTCCTGATTTTCTTAAAATTACCTATTCATAAAAAAGGAGATAGAAGCGATCCGAATAATTATCGTCCGATTTCTCTAGTGCCAATATTTCTAAAGTTATTGAACAATGTATGAAAATGCAGTTGTCAAGATACTTTGAATTTCTGTCAGTGGGGAGAAGGGAAAAACATTGAATTTATTACTTGTAACTTTCGAGTTCATTGTGTATTCATTTCTTGTAAATAACATTCATTTGAAGGTTTCTATTACATTTTTTTTTCATTTTCTGGTCGATTTTTCTATTCTTACGTCTCAACAATGACAAATGTGTTTTTTTAAAAATACGTTTGAAGAAGGAAATGAATGTACCAACTTTTTAATTCTAAAGAAAAAAATACAATACTTGTAAACTGTCTGAGCAGTACGCAAGGATCAGAAGGCCGTTTTGAAATTTCAGTAAAATTATTGTTTCCTTTCAATATATATATCATCATATACAGTTTTTGTTAATTTCCCACAAAACAGCTTTTTGGATTTGTTTCCTTCTTCATACTGCCGATTCAATTAATATTGTGAAAGTGACACCAGGTAATAGAAACATGAAAATATCAAGTAAATGAAATACTATTATCTAATGTTCTATGAGGCTAGGAGTGGACCAAAGTTACCCACTTAGTTCATTTCTTTATGCTATTAAAATAAGTGTAGTGACAAATACTTTAGAAGAAACATTAATTAGTTTACATTTCGGAGAAGCCCATTTGAAATTAATATTTTTGTTTACTCTAAAAACATCACACGAGGAAAGTGCGTTGAAGTAATGTGGGTTCAGGGCCCTCTAGAGACCGAGTCTTGTAAACAATAAATTCCTTATTTACGAATGTTATTAATATAAATATCATCAATCGAAAAGAGATTGATAAATGAAATGTGAAGCAAATTGATATAATGCAATTTAAAGGAAGATACGAAACAAATAGTAAACTTAAATATATGGAGTGCAATTAGTCATGTATGTGATCAAACTTGCAGGGCTTACAATATTTCCCATAATTATAAGATGTACGATTTAAACTGGTATACGAGATATTTAGGACTAAACAGTAGGTTATGTAAAGAGGCGTAATTAAAAGAAACAAATATATTACACGTTTACAAGAGGACACCATTTAGTCTCAGCAACTGCAAAAAAGTCCTTAAATGTGGAAATATTTTAAAAATATTGTTGCAAGAATATGTGAAATCAGCCCAAACAAAATTTCACCCTAAAGAAGGTGAATCGGCCAGAATGACATTATTTTCGACCATCTAATAATAATTTGTTGTCTATACAAACATTGAAAATGTTATTGATTTACAGGGATATTGAGTGCATAATATTATACATTAATCAAGTATTATCACGTTGTTTATAAATAGATACAATTTTTCGAATAAAGAATTAAGCTATATTTATTTGAACTGTGTACTAACTATTATCAGGAAGTGTAAAACGCAACTTTTAAAATCAAGATTCTTGTTAAGTTTATTGTTAGAAAATTAACACCTTATCAATTGTATATTTGGCCTTAAGTTTCGTTTCAACATATTTTGATATGTCTCATTCTTTTAACTTTAAGTTTCTTGTAATGTTCATAAGTATAAAATAATAAATAGTATTTAATAGTAATAATAATAATAAAGACGATAAGACACTGAACTTCTAAGTCAGAAACAGATGTCCAAATCTCACTACAGCCGTAACACATTTTCTTCCTTCTAGTATCGAAAACAATAACTGTATTTGTGGTGACTTAACACAAAATGTGGTAGGTACGCTTTGTTAAATTACACAAAATGCAGTGGTTAAATTAACACAGGCATTCTTCATGTGTAAGTCAAAGTGTATTTTATTATCAATTTAGGCATTCCTTGACAATCTCTCGAATTCATTAATAGATCAAAGAGTCAACGTACGGTCATGCTCCTCTACATACTGAAACGTGTCCTTTCAACTTCAAATTTGTATTTGCTCTGATTTTGAAAATAATTTGTTACAAGTCATATGTCTCTCCCCTTCCAGATGTTCATACATGGAGTAAAGATACACGTTGTAAGGAAGAAGCTACCTACACTTTTTTCTTTCTGGCAGTCTTGAGAATGTGATTAACAAATCACTATTTTTCTAGAATTTTCGAAACTTATTTGATTTTTCAACTCTTTAATTGTAAATGAAAGTGGAAAATGGATATACTCACTGCATCACTGATTACACTGAAAAATATACTATCTAATCCATTTACGAAGGAATAAACTATTTTAATAAAATGTTAGATCAGCATCGTATATGAATGAGCTAGTTTTGTATACTAGACAATAATAAAATTAGACTAGCCAAAGTTTATTTTCTACTGGTGATGTAAGACGTTCAATAGGTGCTTGTAGTTGAAAAGTTTGACAGAAGAGCTAATGGTTGACAATGAAGCTGATACATCATGTTCAAGGCTACTCAGCTTACGTCTTGTTTGTGGTTTTCTTGTCGCTCCAACTTCCACTGCATATTCACGTAAACAGAATTGTAATATATATTTAATATATTTATGAAGTCGTCTTTTTCACTAGCTATGAAATTGCATCCTTTTGCCCTCTTGGTACAAATATGGAGAATTGTCTGTGGTTTCTCGTGATTACTTCACTTATCTCTCAACCAATTCGATATCTACTGCCCTGTGGTAATATTTTTTTTAATTATTCATAAGGAATGTTGTGGTGCTCTTATCGGCCTGATTGTCTATAATATGGTGCGTCACAATGGTTGATAGTCACTGTTCGAAGGAGTGTATGATACTAAAGAATCTTAATTATAAAGATACTTAAAATTTATTGTAATTAATAAAGTTACCCTATTTTGAAATCTATTACACTGAACAATGTATTCGTAGAAGAAAACGCTCATTGTTGATGAAATGAAAGGGGTATTCTTATGCAAAATATTCTAATTAACATATCATTCAAAGTAAAACACCAAAACGTACTACGGTATCATGAAAATGCAATCACATCTTATTTAAAGATCAGTTACATAAAACACTGCACACTCAGTCTTATACAAGTAATTATTAAATATTTTAGAAAACTATTTAATTTTTACTTAACTGAAACCCTTAATAATGGTGGTCTTTTTGCTGGAACTTTAATTTTATTAGTAAAGTACAAAGTTAAGACAGTGTAACATGTATCTTTCTTTATGTTGAAATATAATATTAAGTTTTTGGAAATTAGTCATGTTTATTGTGTGACTTTGATTAATAACTATGTTCAGCAATTACACCAGTATGTTCTCCTTACTTTCGTGAGTTCAGCGATCGTTCATTATTGGAGATTCACATCATTATACACGGGTATTGCTCTTACAAACTTAACACAGAAAGACTGTTATTCAATTTATGTTTCTATTCCTACTTCCAAAATATTTAGATAAATCATTCATAAAACAATTATATACACTTATTATTATATAATATTGTTTGCAATATATGTTCATTATTTATATATTTCCGTTATTTGATTTCCACCTGACGATCATTTATCTAACCTTCATGCTATTCTAATTTAATCTCGTCAAGAGATCTAATTATGCGATAATACGTCGCGTTCAAGACAGAAAGGCATAAGTGTACGACATTTCTATCTTACAGATTTATGTTTAGAAATCGACTAATTTGCAATTATTCTGAGAGAGTATTATTAATAACACTTATATATTAGTCAAATATTTTGCAGACGGTTTTGATACATAGATTGCCTTCTGTTCGTTTGGACAAAGAAAACGTTGCCTACCATGCGAACAGAGGAAATCTCATGGCGTATCTTTAGCAATTATTTTCGTGAGTAGTAAGTTTTTCCTTGCGGTTGCTCTGTATTAAATTTTAGGTCACACGTTCGGAGGGACTTTCTCGCGTATAATAAATCACTTAACTACTTTACTGAAACTTATAATTTATTTCTGAAAATATTTTAGTTTATTTCAATATTTCTTTCTTTCTTGTAATTTCAGGCCTTTCATTCTTTATGTTTTCATACTTTTTTCCTGTATCTTTCTTGTCACACAAGGAAATTGACTATCTTCTACCAGAACTGAAAGAAGCAAATATTATGTACACAAAATTTTGCTTACGTACCTGCAGAACCTACGACACCACCTTGAAAATCACCTTGAAAACCACTTGCAAAACTACCTTTGCCATTCATGCTGACTCCTCCGCCACCTTCAGTAGTTCCACCCCCGTAACTTTTAGCACCCGTGCCGCCTGCAAAGTCAAATTTAGCTTCACCACCGGCTATCCCGCCGTTATTTCCCGGAGCCATTGCTTCTGGCTTCGGATCTTCACGACGTCCCTGTAAAATAGATTAGGGAAGGAAATGAAACCATTATGTTTCCGAACAGACGTCATATGAAATGGAGGGTCGTTTGTTAGTGTTTCTATCTTTAACAACAAGTATTGTGTAGCCGTATACATCACTCTCTCCGTCTAATCGGCTGTCAATAACTTTCAATTCAGGAACTACTAGAACAAGGAAGGGTGATCGAGATTCGATTATGTCAAAACGCCCACTTCTGAAAATGGTCAGAACGCCCACCAAAACGGTCAGATCGCCCACCAAAACGGCGAAACGCCCAAATTCAGAAATGGTCAGAACGCCCACTGGTCAGAACGCCCACTTTTAAAAATGGTCAGAACGCCCACCAAAATGGTCAGAACGTCCACTTTTAAAAATGGTCAGAACGCCCACCAAAATGGTCAGAACGCCCACTAAATAGGTCAGAACATTCAAATGTAGAAATGGTCAGAACGCCCACTGGTCAGAACGCCCACTTTTGAAAATGGTCAGAACGCCCACCGAAACAGTCAGAAAGCCCACTACTTAGTGTGTATTGGTCAGAACGCCCACTTATCCGAATATCCAAACATAAAAAAAATTAACATCGTCCAACGCTGAAAACATCATATTCTTAACGTTCTTAAAAGCGGTCAGAACGCCCACTTTTAAACGGTCAGAACGCCCACCTAAATGGTCAGAACGCCCACTCTTGAAAATGGTCAGAACGCCCACCAAAACGGTCAGAACGCCCACTCTTGAAAATCATCAGAACCTCCACTGTACAAAAATATTGAAAAAAAATCGGGAGAATATATTTTGGTGAACTTTTGTATAGAACTGACTAATTGATCTGTAGCTTACGATGCGTTTTTTGCACCCTTTCTTTTACAACAAAATAGCATTGTTCCAACTTGAGATCATTTCACTTTTCCTCAGAAACATTGAGAATAATTTATCAAGTTCCGCTTTTCACATCCCCTCTTAAAATTCTATGCTGAATCCATCTTCTCCTGGTGATTTTTTGTTCTTCCTCCCTCGAATTACTTTATCAACTTCTTCTATCATTACGGCTGAGACATTTACATCATTTTCTCCTGAACCTTCATTTCCTGGTTCTTCTTCGGAGTAAAACAATCATCTGTAGAAATTTTCAAATACTTATATATATATATATATATATATATATATATATATATATATATATAT
>JAGDQP010008124.1:3894-49670 GCA_022664845.1 Lepisma saccharinum
TTATTATTATTATTATTATTATTATTATTATTATTATTATTATTATTGCCTTTGTTGCAGTGAAACGTCCGATAACTGACAGTTTTATATTCCATGTAGAACAGCATTGAATATTATGGATGTAAACTCTGTCAATAGTGTACTATGTGAAAAGGAACATTGACAGTTTGATAATGTTGGCTTTTAAAGATAAAACCTCTCTATAGCGAACATCTGGCAAATTTTCTGCATAAAATAGCTTTTCAGATGTGAGTAATTTTCCTATCAGGAAGATAAATTATGACTTTATTTCCAATATCCCTCCAATACAATTATTGAACATCTTCAGTAACAATATTTTTACAAAGTGCCTAAATGAATTCACGAGCCCTGAAGAATGTCAGATATTCTGACAAAGTGGACGGTTGTATTTTCCACGAATCATTTGACTTGCCTCCCGTCTAAGAAGAGCCCACATAGAAACAATGTGGAATAAAAAGTTAACAGTACTTGTGCGTAAACAGCAAGTTGGCGTATGCACGCCGCTAACGGCGGGCAGCAACCTGGCTCCCGTATCTCAATTCGGACGCACCATGCCCAGCTCAATTCGTACGCACCATGGCCCTGGTTCGCTTTGCTCAGTGTGCATCCTGCCCTGGTGGGTTGATATACATCCTAGCTTTTAGTACCTGAACTCGACGTTACCATGGTAACTTTTTTATGCACTAATTTTACTGTATATAATCTACGAAAAATGCAAGAAAGCTATTACTAATAATACATTTGAACTTAGAAAAATACATTTTGTACAAAAAAGAAGAAAAAATGTTCACCACTTCGGGATCTCTGAATTAGTATCTTCCTGCGTTAACTACAAGACCAAACTGCCAGTTGCCGAACAAATGATTGACGGTGTTACTTATAGTTCGAGCACTGCGCACATATATTTTACACAGCGCCAATCTTTTGAATTATTCTTTGGGAATAAGCTCGTGTATCATTTTTTCTTCCGTTTCTAGAATAAAAAACAGTGCGTGCATACATAAAATTGAATTTTGAATTTAGTTTTAAGGCCTTTTAGGCAACTTTGACTCAGGTCGGATGCATGATGATTGGATTAATTGGTGTAAAGAAGAAAGTGGAAGAAAACGGGACAACGCCTAGAAAACGCACGCACACGCATGGGTATTGCCCCTGATTCATTTCTGACGTTTCATTCTAAACGATAGCTTTGCAATTTGTTATCCATATAATGAATTGTATTCGCCCCCCCCCCCCCCCCCCAGGGTAGTTCTACTAATTCTGCCCATGCGCACACGGCGTTTGTCCTCCATAAAGGGCACATGGTATGAGCAGGGATCGATCTAATGCAGCGTATCTCAACCTTTTTCATGCCGCTACCCCCTTGTACGATGCCTTCTGCCCGGCGACCTCTTGAAGTTTTTTTTTTTTTTAATAAGCGGATTAATTTAACGTTGTATAGAATAGCCGCACGCACACACACACAAGAAGACCTATATGAGGAGATACAGAAGATTTTGGATAGTAGCAAATCGTATTACATAATTGTAATGGGAAATTTCAATGCGAAAATAGGAGCCAAGCAGAGTAGTGACACGAAAGTTGGAAACTTTGGATTTGGCAAAAGGAACAAGAGAGGAGAGAAGTTAGTGGTATTCTCAGAAGCCAACAGACTGTTCATTTCCAATACATTTTTCAAGAAACCGCCCCAGAGGAAGTGGACATTTAAAGGGTCAAATGGATCCAAAAATGAAATAGACTACCTTCTATCGAATAACAGGGCAATTCTGCAAGACGTGTCTGTTCTGAACAGTTTCAAAGTCTCGAGTGATCATAGGATGGTGAGATGTAAGCTGAAACTAAACTTGAATGAAAGAAGTTTGTCAAAGGAAAACCGCCACATCTAGATCTGAAAAATCTAAGGAAAAACATAGAGACATTCGAGATAGAACTAAGCAACAGATTTAGCGCCTTGGAAGAGTTAGAGGATGAAGAAGACAACAGCAGAAATGAAATACCAACGGAGACAGCCAAGAAAATAGCAGGCACCTGAAAGAAAAGAGAGAGCAAAATCTCAGAAGAAACTAAACTCTTCATGAAGAAAAGACGGGAAATGAAAGAAGAGGAAAATTACATAAAAAGGATTGAATATATAGAACTAAATAAAACCGTAAGGAAGAAAACAAGAGAGGATGTACGAAGATATCACGACAATCTTGTTAGAAATAAAATCGAGGAGAACAAGAGCCTGAAGAAAATTAAACAGCAGCTCATGATAGGGAAAAAGCAAATAATGGCAGTTAAGAGACCAGACGGGAGAGTAGCACGAAATAAGGAAGAAATTATCAAAATATTTGAAAATTTCTACAGAGAATTGTACTACTCCGAAGAAGAGCTAGGAAATGAAGACTCAGAAGAAAATGATGTAGATCTCCCAGATGTAATGAAAGAAGAAGTGGATAAAGTAATTCGAGGGATGAAGAACGGAAAGTCGCCAGGGCAAGATGGACTCACAGCAGATATGTTTAAATGGGAGGTGAAAACATGAAAGAGGAACTTGCAAAATTATTCTTGTTACATTGAAGCACGTTAAGTCAACTTTCCATTAGTTTAATGGATTTGACTACGTCTCTTTATAAGTTATGCACTGAATTATCTAAATCTTATTTTCCTTGTAAAAAAGACAACTTTAATTTCCACATTTTAATGACTTAAGAAACCTGCTGAAAATGAATTTCCACAAAAGGAGAAAGTGTCGCAAGGGTACCGTCGCTGGTTTCGAAGCTTCACGCAAATTTAAGTCCTACTGCTGGCAATCCTACTCACTGGTATCCACATTAGTTTGACTAGGCAATCATTAGTTCCTTTCCCAGTCTTGGAAGTGCTCATCGGGCCTCGCAACTCAGTCATATAGACTTGTCTATACGTGTCTGACCCAGAAATTAAAGTAAAGGAGTAAATAGACAAATGTATCTAATTTGCCAACAAATAAACTCGTTTTCATTCAAATTTACTGACATTTCATTATGCGTCTCGGATCGTATCTGATCCACTTACATTTAACGAAAAATTCTAACGTTAAATGAAGTTCAATATTTTCTCTCTTGTATATCAGAATACCATCTCATATGTCTATGCCCATCCCTGCTTGTTTCATGTGGGTTGTTTTTTGTAGAAAACGCCTTCCACATGTTTTTTCGTTGTTCTTTCGTTTCCTCCCGCTATCTTATTCAACATTCTCCTATCAATATTTGATTTTAGTATTTCGTAGATATTTTAAGTTTTTTTCTATCTCCAGGTGCGTACTAAACATATTGAAAAATGGCAAAAACAAGTAGGTTGATTACTGTTCAGAAATACACTGAAACTTTTTATTACTTCTTAGAACAGTAAAGAACGCATACTGAATGAGGTACTCTCTAGTTTTAATCAGTTGCACCAGACACTCGCAAGGATAGTCCCTGCCATTTAGAACAATACTAATACTATCCAGTTAATATCCTGCTACAAGTGGAAAATAAGTGTTGACCCAGCTTCGATCTGTATGTATGGAATGACAAAATAATCCTAGATGCTTGAAATTACTGCTCCCAAAATTATACAAATAGTTACTAAATCAAAACTTTCATTTGAACTCCTTTGGAATGGAAACTAATTTTGTTCAATTATATACTACAAGTTTCAGAAGAAATGTTGGAAGAAGCGAATTGAATGTAAAGTACAATACAAGTTCTTCAGAAATATGTACTGCTAAACTATTTTCAAATAAATGTCTAGAGTTTATTTCTTGGTGTAAATCTGTTTCATTAACCAGATTATTCCTCAACACAGTTTTTCTAACAATCAAAATGAGGATGAGGGCATCTGACTTATTAATCGGTTTATTAAATCTGGCGTGGGTGTTAGTAGTACTGTCCTGTTTCACTTTTTTGTTCATTCAAATATATGTGGATTAAAATTGAAAAGTCGACAACCATAATGTTTATATTCTTCGTTTCGGTCAGGCAAAGAGAATGATGCCCTGTGCTAGACCACATTCTCGCACCCACACTCAACTATATTTACTCCGAACCTATATAGCTTTCATGCATCTACAAAACCCGTAAAACAGGGTAAATCATATTCCTTCATCGCAGTTGAAGGCAAATTTAAATTTTAGATATAATCTTTCTTGGAAATGTATTGATCCAAATTGAATTGAGTCCAAAATTCATCGCCTCTGCGTGAATAGAAATTCTAAGGGGCGGACATTGAACGCTACACCTACGCGATTTTGCAATTGTTTAGAAAATATATGAATTTGCATGCAATAATGAAAAAAATAGGATAAAGTATTAGGATACCCTCTAAATCGTCGACCTGTGCATAAATATTTAAGAACTAACAGAGTTACTTGTTTATACCGTTAAGGAGGCGGAAAGGTTAAAAAATGACATATCTATTAAAATACTCCCTGGAAAGATTGTAATGTAACCTGTCGATACTGAAATTAAATTTTAAGTTAAATCAGAAAAATTAATATTTCGTCATGGACAAATTAAAACATTATGGACAGCCTTCGTCCCAGCTTGGGAAGAAGACGGTCAGATATATGCCAAGGATAAGAACTTAGTATACGTTTTTCACAGATTAAATTAGTCACAAGGTGTAACTTTCAAATGCTCTAACTTGATAAAAAAAAAAGCAAGTATAAATTCGCAAATATGGAAGTTAGAAGTAATTGAAACAGAACACCTACTGAAGGAATTGACAATTTATGTACTTCAAATGTGTATCAAAGGCAGCATTGAGCCATAATACTTTACACAGCAACATGTACAATACAATTACATTAATCCTTCCTTCGGCAGACTAATTATGTCACACGTACATCAAATCGCCTGTTTCAGATGATTATAAGTTTCAGGTTCCTTAAACAGTGTTGTAGTTTTTAGTAGTGGATTTACATTTTGATAACTTTAAAGTTTCTTTCCTCAAGGATCTATAACGTTGGTTTCAAAACAAAATGAAAAGGACTTTATCCAAACTACAAGTGTATAATTAAGCCTATTTCAGTTTTCCAGGCAACCAAGAGCTTTGCTATTATACCTGAAGTGTCTCTCTACAGCTTCGGGTTCTTGAGATTTAAAACTAAAACTTTATACTTAAAAATAAATCATGTTCGCGAAAAATATAATGTCAGGAAACCATACAAAGAGTCACTCTCCGCTTCAACTAACACATTTGATAATTGAAAAGTCTTTTCTTAACACTTTGTTCTACGATACATAAAAAGTTCATAGAAACGTATCCACAGAATCTTCCTTGTTTTCACATTTTCTTGATATTTAAATTCTTAGTAGACTACAAAATATTTCATCATCAGTGTCATCCATCACCATGAGTATTTGCTTTCATGAGACGTTTAGTAATCTGTCTGCTTTTCTTTTTCTTTTGCGAAAAAGCTCATTTTTCTCATTTTACTGTGCACAAGACTAATAAATGGCAATCAATCATTTTGTTCTTGCAAAAGAATATACTTTGTACTTCATATTGAAGTAAATGTTGAACGCTTCAAACTTAAATTCCGATTTTCTGGATAATCAAGGTACTCTTTAACTATTCCAAATATAACTTTTATTTTATTCAAATTGGCCCTATTAAATGAAATACTCTGGACAGCGCTATTTTGTATGATCTCTATATCTTCTACTTCTGTTTTCATCTTTAAATATTAGTTTCACCTTGCTTTAGGTTACCGTTTCAATAGAAAAATCAGAATTACGTCAGAATACATGTCTCAGACTTTATCTAGTCCATGGACGTGGAAGCATTGCTATTGCGTAGAGCAGATAAGTACAATTTTTAATAATGTTTGTATTGATAAGAACTTTAATATATCATACATTAATTAGATATCTCTCCAGCCGTCTTTCTTCATATGTTTCACTCAGTCAAAGAGGGGTGAGCGGGGCCCACGTCCCGGGTCCCTAAGTGTAGAGTGGGCCCCGGTGCTGAACAGTGGGACGATGTCGAAAAACGGGACAAAATGCCAAAGCTCGAATTAAAAAAAAAAAATCTGGAAAACCAGTCAATGTTGTATTAAAATGTCAAATAGACATTAAATTATTTCGTTTGTAATTCTTAAACGCATAATAATAAGTGCATGTCCTCTCAAATTTGCCCATTTTGTCAACATTCTCGGAATGCCATTATGTATGTTTTATGTCTGCAGAAGAAACTGAGGCAAACAATTTTAATGTAAATATGGCAGGCAGAGCCGTTGAGAGGTATTTGAACGTCCAACGTTCAATGTAGAAAATGTAGCCTACCGTTTTAATTGGAATTTTATTTACTTTAATTTTAATATATTGTATAGGAATTGAAAAAAAGAACTTATTAATGCGGATGCCACTTATAACATTTTTTATAAATTTTGCGAATATATATATATATATATATATATATATAAATAACAACTCCAATCGATTGTGATTTGCATAAAAAACTATTTTTTTTTCAACCTGACAAAATTTATTTCAGAGCCTTGTACATTTTGGAGTTTTTGTTATATATTGTTTTCGACGTCCCCGATTTGTAGTTAAGCTTTGCCGTCCACATCAGGTGCCTCTCCCTCACTAAGGCACTGATGGTAGGTTGTCTAGTTCGACTACAGTGAAATCATATCTTTAATGCAGTTGAGAGCTCTGTTCTAAAGTTGTTTTCATATATGTACATTGAGAAACGGCATTTCCGAAATTCATCAAGACACACAAAAGAAAAACCTAAGCGAGCCAAGCTTTTGTTAATATAAGGTTAATAATATAGCAACCTTCTTCACAAAACAGCCCCAAACGTCAGAAAAAGTGTTGCGCGCATAGCAAACCCTCGGCGATGATTCTTATAGATCCTCACCTTTTGTAAATGAAAGATATCATGAAGTGAAGGACTTGTTAGCAGAAATAACGATGTAGTGAAATGGCGTGGAGTGGTTGCTGGTGTGCAAGAGTAATGGATAAGGCTCACTGAAGGAATGAGGTGCAAATGGAATCCACGCTCTGATTTCTAATCTGCAAAGAGAGTATCACTTTTTCCGTAAGTTCCTACCTCCGAAAAAGGATATACATCTTACAGAAGTGACGATTACACTCCTGATTAGCCCTTTGGTCTTGAGAGCTAGGAAATAGGTTATTATGGCTAGTAGTAGCAGTTTGCGCTCACGATCGCGTTTGGGAAAGGGCCTCAATCAAATTCGCTTGTCCCGGGTCCCACATTGCCTTGCACCAGCATTGGTTTCACTTAGTAATTTAAACAATTTTTTGTAACGCTAACGGAGATGCAATCAGGTTCGAATTTTAAATACCACACTCACGTTTCATTCTAACGTTTAACGTAGTGCACTTGTATTTTAGACTTCAGTAGGACGTGTCGGTATCACACTTAGTCAGGAGGTTTAGCTGCTACCTTTCCCTTTCCTGCTTCTGCAAATACTTACGAATGAACAGCGTGTGATGAGCCTAGACCTCGGTGCCTATGTGGGCAATAGGCAGGTATGTTTGCATTTTTATCCACAAATATTTCGCTATGAGTCTAGGTAGAATTAAGAAGGAACAGGTGGAATTTTACGCAAATTCTAAATATATTTTCTCTAGGATATTAAGTTACTGTAAAAGTTAAGGTAGGATTAAATATTGAATTAAATACTTGAAAACAAATTCACCCGAAATAGCACATTTTTGCGGAAAATATCCCCGCAGAGTATTGATCGCACATATTATGTCTGAAGCCCTTTTAAATTGCACTCATCTTCTGTACTAATTTTTCCATAACTCATGAAACGTATGATGTACATTATAGGCTTTAATTTATTTAATAGTATTTAAAGAAAAAATAGTATTTTTACTGTGTTTAATAGCTTACTTTACTACAAAATCATCCACAGCTTTTACATTATCCACTAAGGTACAGGCATAGATCATCCACGGGCCTCTAAAAATAATAATAGTAAGCAGACAATCAATCCGAATCAAACAGAAAACAAAATGATAAGAAATCTTATACCTATGGTTACAATCTCTTAATTATGTTTTAACATGATTAATTAGATTCCACAATTAATATTTTTGTATTAATGCGTCAGGAGTGAATTCTAGTTTTAATTAGTATAAGTTAATATTACCATTATCCTTTAAGATTGTTTTCTTGTAAGTATCAATGCAGTAAAAGAAAATGGCACAAGGAAGACGCTCTGTCACCTACGGTAAGTGAATTGAATTAGATGTATCATTTCAATTTTCCTTATTATTATTACATTTAATTTTAGGGTATGATAAGTACAGTATAGTTATTTCCATGGGTAATAGTTACAATCAAAATAACCTGCCATACAGTAACATAATGTAGGAACATATAAAGGTACACAAATGAAAATCATAGAAAAGGAAAACTAATACCGAGTAACAAGCATGAACCTTGTGAAAATTCATAGGAAATTGGATAAAACTAACCAAATAAAAAAGACTTGTCAGTTTGAGCCAAGATCATACTCTTCCCGACCGCTTGAGACCATGGTAAATCTAACAGTGTATAGGTTATCTCTTTGTGGCTTGCTGATATCTAGGTGGAACGGACAGACAGAAAGAACACACCCTATATCTTCCTTTATTCACTGACGTTCATACGAGTGCGCCAAACCGATGGAAACGCAAACCACTATTCTACTTCAAATCTAACGCCACACGAGGGTTTAGATACATAAAGCATTGGTATCTGACCCAGAAAATTCAGAAAATTGAAGAAAACGATACGACGAACCATATTAGAGACCTATACAAATGGGAAAACTCGTTAAGAAAAGGTTACCAGCCAAGACTAGGGATGATTTAAAATGACCGTGGAAAACTTCAGGCGGATCACACTAAAATTCTCGATGTATGAAACAGCTACTTCAAGAAGCTTGTTAATGTATATACTTGATAACAAATAGAGCAATTTGAAATCTTTACCACAGATCCATGGATCCCGATGCTGAGATCGAAATTTCTGGATTTAATTTCGGAATGTCACTACTCAAGGAAACACATAAATTATTAAGTGCTATAAGAGCAAAGGAGGAGCTTTTAAAAGAATGGAAAAGCTCAGTAATTGTTCCGATTTACTAAAAAAAAAAAATCTGAAATAATTACCTCGGAATCACTGTACTCCAAACAAATGATGAGTGATATTCTGCTAACCCACCTCGGCGTATACGTAAATGAAATAATTAGATATCACTAATGTTTACTTGGGAGACATGATCAACACTGGATCAGATTTTTGACTTGAGATAAATATTAGAGTAGAAGTGGGAATATAATGGGATGGTTCACCAGCTGTTCTTATATTTTAAAAATGCATTTGCCTCTAGGAAAAAAAACTTAACAATACCCTGGTACAAATTGGAGTTAAAAAACAACTTCTTCAGCTAGTAACGATGTGTCTCAGCGACTCCATGCAGAGTACGGATAGTATTAATCTGTCAGATAATTTTGAGATTCGCATCGGATTGAAACAGGGTGATGTCCTCTCACCACTTCTGTTCAACTTGCGTTAGAATATGCGATTCTAAAAATGAAAGAGGACAAAAAGTTATAATATTCAATGTTTAAACAAACTGTTCGTATACTAGGATGTTGTAGATTTAATAAGGGACAATCTTAGATGCGCTACAAAATAACACTGATGCCTTAGTAAAAGACTGCGATGAGACAATCTACAGGTGAAGGTGTAGAAACAAGCCGAAACACAGGGAATGAATGAAATAGATACATAATAATTAAGAATAAGTTCATAAAGAAAATAAATAAATTTAAATATTTGGGAGCATATGCAACTAGTAATAATGAGGTCACATAACAAATAGGTCGCTTAGCATCGTGCAACGCATGTTTCCTTTCAGCCCAGAAACACGTGACCTCGCAATTATTGTCAAGAAAATTTAAAATAAAAACATACAGAACAGTCATTCTGCCAGGAATGCTTTATAATTAGAAATTTGAAGTACGACCCTAGCAGTTGAAAATATTATACAAGTGTTTGAAAATAAGGTTTGGAGAAAGGTATACTATTGGGACGACCTGACGGAGAATAAAGGAGACTGCATAATGAAGAACTCCGCAAACTATTTGATTCAGCTGCAACGATGAGAATAATGAAATAAAGGTTAAATGTTCATGCTGTGTAGGTTACATTCCATCGTGGTTGGTAAACCGGAGCAAAAGAAGTCGTTCCGAAGACCAATGGCGTCTACGCAACGACAGTATTACAAGAGATCTTCGAGGAGTAGATACTCAAGGTGAAAACTGACTTGATCTTGGCCAAGACTAGTGTTGTAAATAGAAAAGAGAACGTTCGTTTCTTCCTAAAACTTCCGTTTTTATTTAAAAAAAAAAAAACAACAACAACAAACATGAGCCTTCATTTTGTTATATCGATATATGAACATGGGTCCACATGGGCACCAGTTTGTAATACTACCTGCGTCTGTTTAAGCAATAATTATTTTTATAGGTAATAAAGAAAAACATGCAACATAAATTAAACTCTATATTACAATTTTTTTTTTAATATGTGAGTTTTTCTGGGTTGCCCAATTCTGTGTTACCAAGCTTAAAAAAGAATATTTTTTTTTTTTTAAAAAGCTATTCTTCCTTTCTGCATCTGCCCCGAACTTAGCTTAAACATCATTCAACACAATAGAAGTAAGTTTTGGGTGTCTCCGACCTCAAATACCGAAGTAATCAGTGTTGCCAGATTATTTTAAAATTCAATTTATAGAAATGCTTTTATTAATACAAATCTACACGTGTGCATTGATCTACACTGAGTTTGGCATTTATGTTAATAAGGTACTGGGACAGGTCATATATACTCTACAGGTATTGTAGTTTGTCAGGGTTGCCAAATTATTAAAACATCTAAATTTCATATTTGTTAGCGTTGGACGTATCCGCATTTATTTACACAAAATATGACATGTGCATTAGGTACTCGGATAGTTCATGTGGATACTTTCAGCGCCGCAGTTGTTAGTGCTGCCATAATTTTAGAAAATATTTTATTTAATTGCTTCCATATCGGTGAATATATTACTATCAAACTTTGTGTTTACGTACTGGGACGTATCATACAGGTGCTTCAGGCTCCACAGTTGAAAGTGTTGCCAATGAGTTTTGAAAACTAAATGTTTATTACTTTCGTTCAGAATCCACACCAAGCATTGATTATACATATTCGAAGTAATTGAGACGTTGTGGTTCTTCCTTGTACACAAGCACCTAGGTTTCAGCGTTGCCACCCTATTTAAAAATAAAATTCTTCAAATGGCCCCACACTGCTATGTGCCGATTGCTTTTCCAATACTTTCCAAAAAGCGGGTGAGGGAACCGCGGAACGTGGATACGTTATATCCCTTATCTTTTAAAATAACAATAGTTTTTAGAACCCTTTTGCAACAGGCGAATTTAAAGAAACCTATATGCATTTGCTTCTTTACAATAGTATACTTTATGCGTTTATACAACTCAATTTAAATATCTGTATAACATAAAATATTTTCCTAACACTGTCTCTGTCTGTATATATTTTCACAGTATGGGTCCGGTCTTGGAGCACGGAGCATGAGGGAGCAATGCCCAGTGTTTTTATAGTAAAACAATGTACTAGTGGAGCCACGGTGGCTCAATTGGTCGATCCAGGTGGTCGTGCTCGCTCGTGCGGTAGTCTGGCGACCCAAGTATCGTGGGTTAGAATCCCACCTCAGGCGTGGATGTGATTTTAAATGTGCTGTCTGTAGTTAGTGATGCAAGAACAAGTACACACAAGTATAATGCACGTATAATACAAGTAAAAAAGTTGAACAAGTAACAAATACATCCCGCTTAGGGCAAAATATATTTTTAAAAATGGTAGAGACCTCACCTCTTGCACTAGAGGTCGTCGTATCGATCCCTTCTCACGCAATGTGAGCTTTGTGGTGGACAAACACCTAAAGCTTTAAAAATTAAATTCAAACACAATGTACTAGTAAACCCAAACACACACACACACACACACACACATATATATATATATATATATATATATATATATATATATATATATATATGCAAATGAATATAGGTACGTTATCTCCCAGGATTTTGAGCTAAGGATAATTGATTTTTTGTGGACGGTAATTATGATCAAAAATAGATATCTTCGTTGAATAGTACCATAATTAGAAATTAATGTATTGTATATACGGGATTAGAGCATATTTCGGTAAGAATTAATAACTTTTCAGTTTGTAGTAAAGATGTTCTTGAAGTTGTATTATCTATAGGAAATTAAATTATTGCTATTATCCAAAATATTTCTTCAGTTCTCCAGACGTTTAATAGTATTTTAATACAAACTATGCCAAATCACTTCAGTCTACATATTTTTAGTTAATTGCTTGTGTTTGTCAGGGTGAAGATATAGGAACTATAGCAATGTTGTAGTGAATTCATAAGTAATACCATCATTTGCTGCCTCGTAAGTCTGCAGGAAAAATAAACAAAGCAAACTAGGATGAATGTATGAAAGCTTAACTCCAATCTTGCTGATTATATTGATTATTTGTAGCGTATAGCATTAAATCAATTGTTGTGTGAAAAAACGAGATTTTGAAAAAAATATATGAAAAAGAACTAAAAAAAACATGAGAAATCTTCCCACAATATGTTTTTCTTACAATACTACCCAGGCTAGAATCCAATCGCGAACATTTGTTAATGCGGTGATGAACTTGTGAATTGCTTAAACCATTGCTGGAATTCCGAAAATATTCCTATTTGGTTTTCTACATTTTGCATTCTTTCAACAAACACGTTAAGCATTTTTTCTACATTTTCCAATACATTAATATATTCTGAATAGCCTTTGATCTCTCAAGCAGAGCCCACCTTAGAATGGCTTCGACTTCCATGCATTTATTCGGTGCGCCTCTTCCTCGAACCTACTGTTTATTAATTTTAGTATCCCTGTCTGCAATTTTCCCTTAAATTTAAATAGAGACCTATTCCTAAACTGGTTCTTTCCTTTTACATGTTTTATAGCAGCCTTAACAGCCTTCAAACCCTCCATTACTTTCTGCATATAACGCCTCACCCCACTTCGGCACACGTCCGGATTACGTTTGCTATAATTTGTAACTGCCTTGCAATGTACTTGTGGATTTTGTGTGGCATATTTCTTAACCGCCTTACGATTAACGTGGGGATTATTTTTGCATATTTCTCAACCGCCTTGCGGTTAACTTGGGGATTCTTTTCGACATATTTCTTAACTGTCTTCCGGTTAACTTGGGGATTTTTTCGGAATATTTCTGAACCGCCTTGCTGTGAACCTGGGGATTTTTCGGATTATTTCGTAACAGCCTTCCGGTTAACCTGAAAAAATTTTCGGCATATTTCTTAATCGCATTCCGGTTAACTTGGAGATTTTTTCCTAGTAAATTTGAAATTTACGTCTGTTTTGCTCATGCTCAACTAAGTTCAAAACTTTTCTTGCAACCACACATATTTTGCCTTGATCTACCAGCATTCCTTTTACTTTACATCCACTCGAGTCAACAGTAGCTTGTGCATCCCACTTTCCTTTCTTATGGGTTGCACTGTCAGGTGAGCTAATAAACGACTCCATTTCACTTGATACTGTAACCTTGCTTATTACACACCCCTCATCAAAACTAGCTCTTATTTCTAAATAACCTATATAACAAACTTCGTCATATGCATCGTAATGTCCCATCTGAATTTTTCTCGAAAACCTAAGCATTTTTGGAATTCCGGACCCGAAACTATACCAGGTGTATGCATAAGTAGTTTCCGGTTTACCTAAGAGATGGCGCCAGCGAAAAGTACGAAGCGTATTCATTTGACACATACGTCATTTTGTTCGTCTGACATTAAACTACAAGCACACACAAGTTGAGTCCGCCAAACACTAGTGTCTTTGTTTTATCGTTCAGTGATCATGTCGAAGTTTGTGCCTGAAAAAGAACATTTGCGACAGGCATTGCTTTTCTTATTCAATCAAAAGAGAAAGACTGTTGAAAGTCATCGTGTGCTGGTAGAAACATATGGTGAACACGTTCTATCGATTAGAACATGTGAGACATGGTTTCGACAATTTAAAAGTGGCGATTTCAATGTGAAAGACAGTGCGTGCTCTGGTAGACCACAAAAGTGCGAAAACGAGCAATTGCAGGTGTTATTGGAGGATGACCCAACTCAAACTCAACAGCAATTGGCAAAAGCATTAAATGTGTCACAAGAAATAATTAGCAGACGTTTACGAGCATTGGGGAAGATCAATAAACTGGGTAAATGGGTCCCACACGATCTGAATGAACGTCAAATGGAAAATCGCAAAGTCACTTGTGAAATGCTGCTTCAACGCCACGAAAGAAAATCCTTTTTGTATCGAATTGTGACGGGTGACGAAAAATTGATTTATTTTGAAAACCCAAAGCGGAAAAAATCGTGGCTTTCACCTGGCGAAGCCGGTCCTTGAACACCAAGGCCAAATCGCTTCTGCAAGAAGACCATACTTTGTGTCTGGTTGAACCAGAGCGGTATTGTGTATTATGAACACTTGAAGCCCGGCGAAACCGTTAATCCACAACGCTATCGCCAACAAATGATTAAATCACGCATTGATCGAAAGACGACCGGAATTGCCCCGAAGACATGGCAAAGTGATTGTGTTACACGACAATACGCCGTCTCACACAGCAAAACCAGTGAAAGACACCTTGAAATCGCTTGGATGGGACATCCTTCCGCACCCGCCGTACTCCCCATCTGACTATCACCTCTTCGCATCAATGGGGCACGCGCTCGCAGAGCAACACTTCAGCAATTTCGAAGACGTTGGAAAATGTCTCGAAGAATGGTTTGCAGCAAAAGACAAGCAGTTTTTCTGGCATGGTATGCATGAATTACCTGAAAGATGGGCGAAATGTGTAGAAGCCGATGGCCAATATTCTGAATAAAACAAAATTAATTTCCCTTGAAAATTACGTGTTTTTTTTTTTTACCACAAAAACCGGCAAAAACTTATGTATACACCTGGTATGCATGCTTCATTTCCATATAGATCTCGAGACAATGTCCATGAATATCTCTGATGCAGCTTGGATTTCGCATGCAGAACCGTAAGTTTCGCGCCTCATCATGGCATGTACGTAATCATGACTAGTGGTATCATCAGTGGCTAATCATCAGTGGTATAAGGGTTTCCAACAACGTCACACGTCCTCATTTGGTATTTTTCCCAGCTTCCCATTATGTATTCAACTATCTCTACTCATTTTTCTAGGTGACGTTCTTCATTACCGAATAAAAAATATGAGAGCGCGCGAGAAAACATGATCCATCTCCCAATATTTTAACAATTTGGACATTCAACTTTGAGCCGTCGGGTAACGTTACTGTCTCCATGTTCATGCGTATTTAAGTAAAGGGAACCAGAAACACTTAATATATACCTAATATCAGTAGCATGTCAGCTATTACTAAGCAAGATTCCTAACACGTTTCGAATAAACAAGAATAGCGTATGACATGAGCCAAAGTTGCCTAAAGCTCTTAATATTAAATTCAAATTCAAACGAATAGCGTATACTAATATCAATAGAAAAACGTAGATAGGCAATAAGAATATATAGACTAAGCGTACCTAACAATTTACGAATCCTTTCCGGCATGATTTGCCATCACATCATAAGCAAATAACCTCAACTGAACCTACCTTAGTGTCCTAAACATAAAATAATATAGATGAAAATCAATAATCAATAACTATTAACTATTTACACTAATCGCACTAAACAAAACCTAGTAACAAATAATATATTAATGAAAGAAAATAGCGTTTCAAAAGTGCTTGCTGTAAGCTAAAACCTAAACACAGTCTAAGCGCTGCGAAATCAGTAATTGCTCTATCCTCACTTTTCAATATTGCCCGATATCCTTACATTCCAGAGTTCATTAGATTGCGCTCATGACGCACAATTTCCTACAGTCCTGGGATTCGCCTTCCAATCAGTGCACGTGCGAATTGCTACTGGAGAAGAATCATATTACGTGAGGTTGGTCATTGCCGCCCGGGTGGTCGAGCGGTTTGCGGTGGTAGACCATCGGCTCGAACGTCGTGGGTGTGGATTTTAACAGCTAAAGGCGAATCATAACGGGCTGAAGTCCAAAGTTACTAGAGTGGCCCATATAAAATTAAAGTTTTTAAAGTGAGACGGAACAAACAGAACGAGCGTAATGCACTCGGAATTTGGGAACGGAGAATGTAAAGATCCATAATCACACCTGACCTAATTCATGGTCACTAGTCTAAGATAATCTACGAAAATCGCAAGAAAGTAATTATTAATAATAAATATAAACATATGGAAATATATTTTTAAAAAATGCTCCCGACCGGAATCGAACCCGGATTTTTTATTTAAGAACCAAACGTCTTAACCAGTAATCCATGTTAAGAGCTTGAAAATGGTCAAGCTATTTACAGTGAACGTGTTACGTAAGAAGCCAGATACACTATGGAAACAAAACTTTGCGGGAATTATTCGACTCGTAACACTCTTATTGTTTTTTCTTGATTTAGCCTAGCGAGTGAAACTCAAAATGATCTTCTACCATCAAGCTGCCTCTCTGATGGTATAATTGGTCATTCTGGAACACAGTTAATCCACAGTACGTACAAGCAGGAACTTGTATTAAGGTGCTTTTAATTAAATACCATGGCAGGCAGCCGCTGTAATTTCGCCTGACAGAGGAGCTGCAAGCAAACATCTTAATATGTCTGTTTTGTTCAATATTTCACAAAAGTAAATATTACCTTGATGTTAGTGAAAATTAGCACGTCTAGAAGTGAAGATATTGCGTAAGGAAATATTTCAATTTATTCTTAAAATGAAGTATTTCTAAATAAGGACATACCCAGACCCACATAACAATCTTGACCAGGCTCAAAACTGAATCAAACTTGTTTTGACAAGAGTGACAATTTAATGCTACGTTAAGAAATCAAACCAGAATGTTTTAAACAATATTGAATCATACACTCTAGATTACAAGAATCCAGGTTGAAATAAAATTAACGGAACAAGATTAAGAACGATGTTTCAAGAGGAATTCAAGCACTCAAATTGTCGTATGAAAATTACGTCACGACTGTAACGTGCTTGAAGCCATGTTGCTTTGTCCTTGTTAAGACCAGGATTATAACATCATCGTCGAGCGAAATTTACGATTTCAATGAACGGAATTACCTATAATTTTAGAGTAGGTTCAGAAAAAACGCGATTTCCATTAATTGTTGTCTTAATTTGTCTTATTGACTCTCTTTTATACAGTTAAAATTTTCACATTCCTCTGCGGCCGTATTTGAACCTGGATTCCTGTAATTTGAACTTCTTCGACCTAAGCTTTCTGCTACCGAATCACCTGATATATTCACACTATAGACATTTGGGCCACGGTGAATCAGTTGATAGAGCGCCCACCTCTGGCGCTAGGGTTCGTCGCATTGATTACAGCTCATTCCATGTGTGATTTGTGGTGGATAAACACCATGCGCGTGTGTTTTCTCAGGTGCTCCTGTTTCCTCCCACTTTCTTCATTCCACCAATTCATCCAATCGCCATAGTTGCTTAAAGGTCTTAACATAAATTTATATTACAAATTTAAATACAGAGATATTTGAACGATCCCATCGCAGTAGCTATGAGATTTTGAGTTAATGCAACTTTCATGATAATGTTATTAAAATAAGCACCAACTGAATTATTATTACTGATACCGGAACGATACTGAGAAGCGAACACATTCGAGTCTTTATGCCTGCAATCCTTCATTTATTTATTTTCGTCTTCCAGGTCATTGCGTTCACCAGTCTAATATCGAAATGATACCTTATGAAAATTAACGTTACTACCTTTAGAATCAATATCCCGGAAGAATATTCACTGAGAGCCCGATGTTTCTACAACTTGTGTGACTTAGGATCTGGTTACCACTGCATCTCTCAGAAACAAATTAATTTTTAAGCTAAATTTTGAAATTTATTTTATTTTATTTAAATTAAATTTAGGTTTAAAATCAATGCATTTTAATGTTAGTTTACATGTCGTACATTCTTAAATATAAATTCATTATTATATCTTCCGGGACATCTAACAAACCTGCTGGGATACCGGACCACTTCAACCTGCCCTGGTTTGCAATCTAAGCGCTATTTATTCTTAGTTCGTCAGATCGAAAGAGATGAATATGGTTCGGTATAGAAATAATTCTCCTTGGAGTGAAGAATTTTGAATGGCGTAGGAGAAACACGGTGCTCCATCAGTTACAATGAAAAGAAAACATCTAAAGTCATTGTGGCTACCCATTTTTGTGTACAATTTTTAGAAATGTTTATAACGAAAGCAAATCTAATCTTATTACCCTTAACCTAAGTCAGTATATGTTGTAAAATATTGAAAAATGAAAAAGGGATTAATAACATAGAAGTGTACAGAATAAAATGTGAATTTGCTTTAAAAAGAAATGAAAAGGATTTTTTTTATCTTGCCCGGAATCGAACGCAGACAACATGGCCAGCTTCAAAATGTTCAAACCGTTGCTCTAGAGCAGTTCCTTTCTGTTTATTATCACTGTTGTTTGTTTTATGAGGTTCCGCACAATGCAAGTAGATTCCTAATTCATGTACTAACCTACCAGGAGCTGGCTATATTTAGTTTATAGAAAAATAATCACGTAATGGGACACAGGGAACTATTATCACAGCGATAATGAAACGAAACAAAATTTAAATAGCTTTCAAGGTCAACATTTTTTTTCTTTCATAGCTGATTGCTTCAACAAGATTGAATAAAGCCAGTAATGTTAATCAAAGAAGCCACGTATGTTGTTCCAATAAGTTAGTTTCATGCTTGTTTATGAAGTGGTACACGATATTAAGTTTGACAAAATGAAAGCAAGTGACCGGCAACTTTGTTTCAAGTTGAGCATGTTTTCTGAGTACTATTGAACAATTGTGGGGCTTAGAAACAAAAGATGCTATCTCCATTTTGTAGGAAACCAAGATTCTGATGGAATTGTATACATTAAAGTGTCTAATAAATTAAATGAACATAAAGCCCTAACGATTTTATTACCTTATAGATTTTTTGTGCATTGACTAAAGGAAAGAATACACATATACCATTATCTTTACGACAATAAAGTTTCTTTAGGCTCTCTTGTTACATTCCCTGCAGTATAGATTGCAGCTTTTGCTTTTAAGCCTCACAATTGATGGATTGTACAATTTCTGAATGTATATACGACACAGATAAAAAAGTCGAATCACCAGCAATTAACAACCTTTCAAAGGAATTACTTAAATCATGTAAACACCACTTGGATAAGAAATGGAAATCCTCAGTAATCGGTACAGTTTATAAAAAGGGCGATAAATCTGACAGAAATATTTAGCGCGGGATCACTGCACTCCCAAAATCTTATACGATTTGGAGTAATATGCTGCTATCATTCCTAAGCGTACAAGCAGATGAAATAATTGGGGATCACTACAATTGAATTAGAAAAAAAAACACTTAACTGGACCGTTTTTTTAATTAGAAACAGATATTCGAGAACAAATGAGAATAGAGAGGACCGATTCTCCAGTTATTCATTGATTTTAATAAATGTGAGTCTATCAAGAAGGTAAACAAACACACACACACACACACACACACATATATATATATATATATATATATATATATATATATATATATATATATATATATATCTTAGAAATTTTCTGAAATCCTTAAAAAAATCACTTCTTAAAGATGTGTCTCAGCGAAACCATAAGCAAAATACGCATAGCTTATAATATCAGATATTCAGATAGGCTTGGGACTCACAGTGGATAGAAGCAAAGTGATGCCTTATCATCACTATCATTTCACTATTATGTTGGAATATGAGATTTAGAAATAAAGTGGACAAAATGGAACAAATATTGAATGGCTTGAACCAACTGTTCGTAAACGAGGATGATGTAGATTTAAAAGGGGACAATCCTGCAAGGTAGCGCCGATGTCTTAGAAAAAGTCTGCAGCAAGGTAGGTTTGCAGAAGAACGCGGAGAAAACAAAATACATGTCAACAAGCCAAAATGCATAGGAAGCAGGAAATACATAAATATTAGAGAGAAAATAAATTTATTTGAATATTTGAATCGTACGTAACAAGCGAGAGCGAGGTCACGGTAATGAGAAATAAAATTGCTTAACATCGAGCAGCGCATATTTCTTCGCAGCTTCTAATATTAACGAAGTTAAAAATAAAACTAAACAAATTGCCGATAATATTTTAGAATGCGAAAGTTGGAATTGAATTTGAATTTAATTCTTTAAAGCCTTTAGGTAACTTTGGCTCAGGTCCAGCGAAAGTAGAAGTACGACCCTACTAAACAAACATGAAATACATGTGATTGAGAAGAAGGGTTTGAGAAAGATATGAAAAGGCTGAAACGGGTCAAGATTGCCGGAGAATAGATGAGACTGCTTAAGGAAGAACTTCCCATATTAGTATAGCTCACCTTGAAATGGCCCTATCCGCAAATTTCTTAGAAATGAATTTAAGAATAGAAAAAAAAAGAAAATGAATGAGTTTATTTATTGTTGGGTTCGTCCCAAGTCGCAGCTTCCCAACTTGCAGTCTTCTGAATTTCGTCTCAACTCGCAGTCTTCGGTATTTCGTTCCAACTCGCAGTTCCCAGCCGTTGCGCGTTTTCAGCGTTTGAAATATTTTCTCAACTCGCGCTCAGAGACTGCGGTGTTGTCATATGTAATCAAACTATAAATTCACATTTGCCTAGTTTACTCCATATTAAAAACTGAGACGCAGTAGCTTAGTGGTAGTGTCGGGTTCGATCCCAGCGGCCGACCATGCTGATTGAGGGTTTTCTAGGTCTTTCTCTGTCACACCAGACAAATGCCAGGATGGTACGTTGAACATTGGCCCTGGCCGACACCTCCTCGAATCTTTTCGTCTCGCCTATCTCAGCATGAGCCTTAGATGATTAAATTCCATCAATAAATTCAATTTAATTCCATATTAAGATCATATGTCACTTAAGAAAACAAGTTCTATTTCGGTAGGGCTAGAGGAAAGTTGGTTATCACAGTTCATAGCCTATTAATTAGTCTAATAAATTAGAAATTAATTAAAATTAAAATAAAGTATTGGAATAATAATAATCATGGGCCTATACAACATTAGCCTTCCATTATAAATAAATACAAATGAAATAAAAGCAGACATTAAAAAAACACACAAAACATTGGTCCATATTTGATATCACTATTAGAGTCCAACTAATAATAATAATAATAATAATAATAATAATAATAATAATAATAATAATAATAATAATAATAATGATGATGATGATGATGATGATGATGATGATAATAATAATAATAACGAAAGCAGGACGGATGAAATGATATGGCTTATACCTAAGAGTATTGAAGAAAAATTTGAATGACTATTTTCAGCACATAACATTCAGCCAATGCCCCAAGTCTGTCCTTTCCCACAATCAGCACACAGAGTTCATTAAAAGATAACTTTGTCCCGGATATTGCTGCCCCCTGCTCTGGTAAGATCCACCTGTCAATCATCCCTCCACCCTATTTTAGCCAGAAAGCCGACAAACATCTCAATGATAAAAGTTCCATGAAAACTTTATAGCATCAAAAACAAAACAAAATTAAATTAAAATATAGGCAACATTCCAGTTAATACTATCATTGAAATAAAAATAAATGACCATGTACACAACAATAAACTAAAATAATGTGCAACAAATAATAAAATTAAATGATGCTTAACAACCAACACAACTAATTTGCAATCATATTTTTCTTACTTTGATCTCTTTTCAAGATCTCGTCCCATTCTTCACTTATGGCACAGTCACTACTCCAATTCATCAATTTTTCTCCTTCCTCTCTTATTCATCTTGCTTCTTTCAATTTTCTAACAAGGATTCTGCTTTCTGTTTCCGGAGATCAATTTTATACGCTGACGCCGAAGAATTGGCTGACAAGGCTATCACTAGGATTTGTTGAAAACTTAAACACCCGTAACAGTTTCAGTCTCTTACCAAGATGGCCTTCCTCAGACAGTTCACAACTGATCTATGATGTAAAACAGAGCACACTAGCACACAATCTTAGAGCAGGATTCGTTTACTTTTGCAAAACAAAACATAATTCAATCAATCACATGAGAGAGAGCACAAAAAACGTGTACGCGGACATTTGACAACATTGGAAAAAAGTTGTAGCAAGTTTTGCTTTGAAGCTGCAGTTGTCGATAGCCCTCGGGGCTGAAGAGCTTGTCTCAGTGTGAGGAGCTGCGAGTTGTGACAAAAAATCCAGTTTTTGGAATGATTGCGAGTTGGGAGTAATCTTTATTGTTTGTCATTAAAAGAATATTTGAATTAAAACCTGAAGACAAGATAAGGTTTTAAAAGTCACTGTTCAATGTTAATATTACTTCTGTGTTTATTAGAGTTTCGGGAGGAGGGTGGTAGATGCCACTACCATTAGTAATGAAAATTCGAAGCGAGTAGCTTTTTCATATAGCAAATAATTGTTGTTTTTGTTAAGTTATCAAAAGCAGTTGATTTTCTTTTATTAAGATGTGAAGTGTTTATAAAGGAAACTAATTTTATAAATAAGATATTATCTCTTGAAGTAATAAGTACACCAGGTATATAAAAATACGTGGAATATAAATGGCTAATGTTCGGAGCAGCGTGTACAATTAGAGGTGATATTTACATTTTTAATCGTCTGTTTTCCTTGTCACCTTGCGTTTACCTTCATTAGAATTAGATGTAGTGGAGAGCTTGGCTTTGGTCTTGGTAGGCTCTGCAAAGCGCTGAAAGGATGATTGCTCAAGTACTCTACATTTCAGGTGTACGTCCCACTACGTGTAGTAACTTTGGTGCACGTCTTAGTCTTAGGCATTGTCTTCTTTAAGGTCAAGGAACCATAACACGAACTCTGCATACGAATGTTAATGTTCTAGCGCATCGACAACGACGAGGCTAGCTACGAAGGGCAAATTACATTAAGAAATATATATAACAAATTATTGACCAAAGGTATTCCCGTTTCAACCTGATACAATAAGTTTAATTAATTCATGACGGCTAAGATGGGCAAACGAAGTAGCTGGGATAGGGAATAATGAAGATTAATTTCCATCTAGATTGGTCAGCTAGGGTAAGTAGCTATTGAAAGACGGAGACCTCTCTGACACAGAAGGAATTTTCGGACATTTAACGCTCATGATGAAAACTGGCTTGAGTTTCCCTAGAAATATATTCCAGTGTCGAAAGATTGTTACTGCGTGCATGAATTTTCGAGTTTCGTAAACCATTAGTTAGTTAGTCAGTTAATTAGAATACACGATACAAAACTATATATAAATATATTTTTGCCTTGTAAAACATGTTTAATTTCGCCAATATGCTCAGTATATTGTTCTCTACGTATGTATAATAGTGAGGATTCCGTTAGATAGTATATTGAACCAATTTTTATAGATCAGGTCTATGGAATCGACTCTTCCTTTTTCAAAGGTGAACACGGATATGCTGGTGTCAGTATATACAGATAGTGTATATTAATTAGATGTTTCGGATATATGGACTAAGGGACTTATATTTGAAATGAAGCAAAACCGGTTTTACGATAACAGATTCTTTAGGACAGAAACTCTCAAATTGCACCGAAGTCTCTGTTCCCAAAAGAAAAAAAGTTGTTTGTCAATGTGGATTAAGGAAATATCTTTAAAAATCAAAAGATAAAAGGGTATTCGAAACAAGAGCCTGATTAGCACTGTCTCGTTGATGCTGACCTATGATCAGCCAATTTATCCATAACACAACGGTGCTGGTTAGCTTATATATTCCTGTATGTTTATTTGTTTCATACCCTTTGACTATACTTCCAAAGTACGATGAAAATTACAGATTTTACAAAAGCTTCTGACTTTCCTGAAAATCTACAGTTGCCATCACAAAAACTTGTTTGATGAGGATCTTAGGTTAATATTTACTGACTAACATGTTTCGCACGTTATCTGTGAAGTTTCAGTTTGATGACGTCAGAAACATAAAGGAAAGAATGGTTTAATTGACACAGAATGTTTATTAAATATTGAAAATTACAATTTCAATGCAAGATATGTGAAAGAAGAAGAAATTAGTAAATACAAAATACCATGTTTGCATTTTTGCCAGCAAGTTTGTACTCCTATACATTCCTATGATAAATATGTAGAATTAGTTCCTCTCCTTACACAAGATGGCGTTATGACTATAGCCTTGAGAAAGCCCAATTTGTTATCATTGGTGTTGACAGTCCCCCTTCGTTGCTAGTGTCTTTGCAGTGTTCTAATCCAAACTCGGAAACGATAAGAAATAAATAAATAATAATACAATTAATATTTCACACAAATTTGAAAAAAAAAGGATATATTGGCATAAATTTCGGGTGGATAAATTTACCTGACTTTAACATTCTATATGTAAATTTTTCTGGTGCAGGTAAGTTGTTTACCAACTGTTTAGTACAATGAGATGAATGGAATAAAATTTATATAGGTCATGAAGAATACAGTGGATAATTGGGCAACATTAGTATAGCTTAGCGAGACATGAAGAAAGTGATTGGAACTAAAGAAATGAATTGTACTCCATGCGTAAGTTTAATTAAATCAATATTTAGAGTAAACGAACTTCCCAGAGTGGCATTCAGTCTTGTTAACTAAACATCTGATTATTTGTCACATTAATCTGCCGTCTGATGGAGGATGATTTTATTAAAGGTACGTTTATATTCTTGTCATCTCCTGCTACTGACTTTAGGTTACCATTTTCTCTTAATCTTTAATATTCCATCCAAATGTGATATATTTGTTAGCTTAAAACTTCTAATACTGTATTATTATGCAGCTTTCATGTTTAGTTAATCAACCAAGTTGCACATATATAATTTGCTATTAAGTCTACACTAATATCTTCTTAGAAAATATTGATTCTGTGAGGTAGGAATTTTAAAATAACCAATCAGATTATATCATAAATGCATATTTTGTGTGCTGTGAGACATTAGAAACTTTTAGCGGGTCTTGTTATTTCGTAAAGATTCAATTTTCGCTTAATGCAAATTAAATGATATATTTGATGGTATGTGTTCATTTAAAATATATTGAATCTTGCCCTAACATCTTTTAAATAAATAAAGTACGAATGCCGTTATAAAATAGATTATAGTCATTAAAGGAAAAACAGGAGTAGAGGAATGCTGCAATTCAAGAACATTACTCTTGAATCTTCAACACTATCGATTTGTCACAAGATTATAACTATACCAGCCATAACATGTTTTAGATTTTTACTTAGCGTCCCATTCCCCCAATAATTATAAAAAAGTTTGTAATTGCAAAACTTTATATACCTTTCATTGGAAATGAATGTCTACGATGGTAACTATTCAAATCTTCGCTACACAATTTACAAATCAGTCTTGCTTGCCTGTCTCAGATTACAATACAGCATTGTTATCATCTGACAAGCAAGATAATATTTTATTCGGCCTGTTAGCATAGATTACCTATAAGTTTAACTCGTTTCTAGTAATATCTCAAATTTAAGGGTCGATTTTCTACAATAGTAGATATTTTCTCGAGCCACGTCTAAAGCGTATTTCCCTTCACTTACAAGAAATCACGAAATATAACGAGAGACCCTTGGCAATTTGCACTACTTCATTTAAACCAGCAATCATATTAGACTAGTGGTATCATTCCTTTCAAATTGTGGTCTGCCAGATTCAATGCCCAGCGATTACACAAATGGATCAGAACTCACTTTAAAGTGTAGATGCCATTCTAAAGGCATCTTGATCCGATGAAAGGGAATGGACAATCTTAATCAGTTAACCAATTTCAGGTCATAGTCCTGCCTCCGAGCAAAATACACTTCATTATAATAATTCTAAATATTCTGTAATTTCAGGGTGAATTGGCAAAACTGCTTTGGTTGTGACACTGATTGGACTGTTACGGGCAATCTATGATGTCCGAGTGATGTCAAGAAAGTTTATCTTTATTGCTTAATTATTGGATATCCATGTAAATATTATGTTAGTCTAAAATAACAACACTAAACATTTTAATGTACCATAACGGCAATTTCATGTATGCCCCAAATCGTTTCAACGTTTCAGATATTCATACTCTGAAGCTGTCTTCCAAATCCGTTTGTTTTAATGTGGGTAAGCTTTTCTTCTAATCCTGATCATATCTTAGCGGTTAAAAAAGGAAAGATTTTATGACTTATGAATAATGGTGTAACATATTTCCAAAAGTATACGATTTATTTCGTTTCATGTCTAAGAAGTTACAACTCAGAATACATTTATGTTAACCATTCTTCTTAATGTTAGTATAAATGGCAATTCCTTTTCGTCTGCTTTAATTTCCTGTTTCATATTATCCAGATTATAAAGCACATCAACCCAACTTTCAGTCCTGAAACTAAATAAAGTTCACGCTGCAAGTAGGTAACTGTGTTTAAACCACATATCGACTCAGGAACTTTCGACTAACTTATGAGTGATACTGAGGTTCTATGTACTCCATTATTGTAGGATGTCTTAATAGACTACCGAATTTTGGCTCTGATAAATGCCCTATGAAGGTGGCTCCGCTCGTGGCTCTACTATCACGAATGAGAAAACGATTGCCGGAGTTGAACTAATTTGGGGGTAGAATATACCCTCACTCGACTACTAATTGTAACGAAACAAGTGCGCCTGGTTGAAGGTTAAAAGTACCATTTCCAAACGCAGAAACTTTGTTACTTGAGAGTAGTAGCTTAAAAATAAATACAAAATTTTAAAAAAATGGCGAAGTAAGCTGGGCTGCCTAAACGGTACTATCTCCAATCGCAGGAACCTTTTTACTTGACAATAGTAACGTAAAAATACAATATAAAATTTTAGATAACATGCGAAGTAGTTGGCCTGCCTCAAAAGCAATATTTCCTAAGCGTTCGAAACTTCGTTAATTTAAATAGAAACGTAAAAATGCAATATTGTGGTTTTAATAGAAGACGAAGTCAGTTCGTTGCGTTAGAATTTCGACCAGCAAATGCTGATAATTTTCTTACCTGAGAGTAGCAACGTAAAACTGGAATGCTAAATTTTAGATAAAACACAAAGTTATCTGGCTGCCTTACAAATAGGATTTCCAATCGTCTAAATTAGCGTTAGCTGAGATTAGCAGCGTATAGTTGAAATGATAAATAGTAAAGCTGAGAGTTCTACAAAAATCTAAATCATAATACTGCGTTTAAAGATTTGATAATTTCTAGACAAATTATGAAGTTTTGTGTATAACGTCAGTAGTGCTTCAATTCGTGAGTGTGGCGGATGGGATGACAATATTTGGGGGTTGCTGATAGGTCATTTCCTGCTGTTTGGAGTTCAATGAAGTCAGTAAAGTTAGCTATTCTCTTGAGTTGAGCTGCTGTGTATACTGATTGGTTTCATAATTATGTAATGTCGAAAATTGTTCGATGTATATTATAAACGCGATGTGGGTACATTATGACCTGGTCGTATATAGATTGTTGCTATGATGATATATGTGGATGTATAGTAGATAATAATTATGAGATCCTCCGGGAAGTTGGGAGCGGTTATAGGTGCTGGGATGTGTTATAGTCGGGCAACGCCGATTGTTATTCCACCGTTAGCTCTGAGTTCAGGCTGTTGTCTCATCGCAGTAAGATGTAGTCGGAGATTTTGCATGTGAGCTTTGGAGTGAGATATGTTTCGATCAGAATTAAGGTGGTGATTTCTTCTTGTAACATAAGTTATGTGAAGGGTGGTTTGTTTTGGTTTAGTGAGTTTAGAAATAAGAATGTTAAGTCCATAACCAAAATTCACAAGGCTAATGATTAAATTGTAATGGAGTTACACTGCGGTTTCCAATGCATTAGCGTGAAAATGAGCATATAGATCTGAACACCTACCGTTGCAAAGTACGTGTAAGATTGTTTTCGCAGCATGCTGCATTCGTTGGAAGATCTGATGACGCTGAAATAGGTAAATGTTTCGCTTAGGTACTTGTTCTATTGTTATTAGTTAGTACGCAGAATTTACTACCACTGTAGACATTGGTACAAAAAGTTCATTGTGATGGGGAGAAACGACTTTTAAGTACAACACATAACTACAACTACAGTAGCTAAGCTACACAGAACAAAGTATAGTTTACGGTGTGAGCTTGTACTAAAAAAAACACGCACAGATTACAAAGCAAATATAGCAGATAAACTGCACAGCCGTAATAAACATGAGGGACGAGTTTAGAATATCTTCACCAGTTTCAGTCAACAGCAGCTGTGCTTTCATCTAGCGATTATATGAGTAAATACAAACATATCCTTCTAGCTAAGCAAGATATTGAAATACACCAAACGACTAGACCACGGGGACACTCACACTAACTAAAACCCAAACAAACTGAACCGTGTCGCCAGAGAATATAAAAGGTCTAAAACAGGATAAGTGCCGGGCAAAAACAGCCTAAGTGATGAAGATCAGAACACTCCGGACGCTCCCCAGTGAAGCCTCGCCAATCTTCACAACTAGAAGGTGCCCCAATGTGTGTCTTTCCCCTAAAGAAAGGTAATAAAGAAAAAAAGTGCATTTCACTTTCCAGTGGACAAGTGGATAATGCTCGCGAAGAGTCAACAATGACACAGACTGGAAGCCGGCCAGCTGGACCAACTTAAGCGGGTCACTTGAGAGCTAAGTCACGACTTCACAAACCAAGGTCATGTCCCACGGCAACATAACGTAGGTACGAGAAAAGATAAAGCATCAAACTATTGAATCAAAATTAGTATCATCTCTTACCACCAGGACACGCCAGTACCGCAAATTCCCGAAAAGGGAGCACACGATTACCGAAGGATAATAACAAATTCCGAAATATAGTACAGATATAGACATGAGAATAAGCGATGGTTAAGAAGGGGGCATACAGAGAAGGAAAGAATTCCCCACCCCAGCAAAGAAGAGAGCGCAGAGAACAACCCACATCACCGCATGGAAAATGCCAGAGTAGCCCAAGCCTTCATACACACAGACTTCAGACTGGAGGCTATAAACCAAAGTTACGCAAGCCACCGAAGTTAACTTTAAAACGCAAATAAGAGAATAGGTGGCAAAAATTAAACATGATGAATCTCTCAGAACAACTAGTGAATAGTAAATGCTCTCACGCACCAGTAATGGACCACGCACTACAGTCGGACCTACAGTTGAAAACTGCACTAGTGACATTCGCCGTATTCTAGGGGAAAGAGGAAAGAGTAGGAGAAATAAAAGTTCTAACATACTAAGTATCCACCAGAAGACAGCAATATTGTCCGCTAGTGTACAATGTCAAGGTCACTGTAGCAAATTTTGAACTCAATATTAACGTAAAATCCATAAATAAAAACAACACTAAAAGTTTAACATGCGTGCACTCACCTTAATACGAATTAAATTCAATTCACTAAAACAGTTGTACTATAGTATAAGTTCAAAATACATCTGCAGAAAGCATCATGGTTTAAATTAACCTAAATATTAGCTACCACTACATACGATTTCAGTAAAATGTTTAAACTTTTTTGTCCACTGTTTATTTCAAGAAAACGACAGAAAGATCAAGTTATTGAACACAAATAACTCACAAATTCATATTTTCATATGAAGCGACGTTCATTTGAACGAAAAAAAAATACCATTTGTATTTGAGTTGAAATTAACATCTCTTGAGGAGAGAAACCTGACATTTCATAAATTCGGTTTGAAATAAAAATATGTTTAAGAAAGACTATTCAGTCCATGGAAATTCATTCAGTTGAATTGAATTGAAATTTTCTTTATTGAAGCGGGCGAGGTTCAGCCTATGGCTGCTCTGCCACCTAACCCTTGTCAAAATAAGAGTATGGTTACAATATTACAATAAGAAAAAAAAAAGAATAATGCACGTTAGCCACTAGTAAGGGCAATACAACAATAATAGAATTACATGAAATATACAGTGTTAGTAATATAATCGAAATACAAAAAAGAATGGTAAAAGAATAATGCACAATAATGATAATAATAGTAATAATAATAAACAATCCTATATACTAAATGCATTCACTCACTCACACACACACACACACACACACCCACACACACACACACACACACGCGCGCGCACACACACACCCACACACACACACACATTCAGACACCAAACACGCACAATTTTTTATTGGTGTCAACAGTTACATATCTACGAGGAAAAGAAAAAGACGTTACAAATATATAATGATTCTAATTACACAATACCAATGAGTGAAATTGTCAGGTTGGGTCATAAGAGTTTGAGCTTAGTAATTGCTTCCGATGAAGGAAATGTTTGACCATATTTTTGAACGCACTGTAGGTGGTAGAATTTGTAATGCTGATTGGCAGAGAGTTCCATGTTCTTGCTGCCGAAACAGAAAATGAACCAGCTGTTTTGTAGATTCTGAAACGGAGGCATTAAGGGCGTTACTATTACGTGTTGTGTAGTGACGAACAGTTCTTCGAGGGTTAAGTTTATTTGCTAGGTAGAAGGGAGATTATTTTTTTAAAAGTTTAAGTATTAAACAACAATAGTGCAAGTTACGTCTCCTTTACATAGTAAGCATATTTTCATTATTCAATTTTGGTAGTACATGTTCCGATCTATGAAATCCAAGGCTAAATCTTACGCAGGCATTTTGTATTTTTTGTATAGATATTGCCTCACTCAAGGTTAAGCCCGGTCCATAAACTACATCACAGTAATCGAAAAGAGATAGGATAAGGTTACGGACAAGATAGAATTTAGTCTCTTTCGTGAAGTATTCGCGTAGTTTATAAAGATACCGCAGGGTTGACATAGCTTTCGCACACTGGGTGGACACATGAGAGCTCCAGGTAAGATTTTTGTCCATCTGGACTTCTATATTTCTGACCACCTTGGAATGTGGAATATTTACGTTCATTATGTTCACTTTAATTTCATCTGGAAATATATTCTTCAGGTTATTTTTTGTTCCTATGATCGTGAAAGTACATTTTTGTGTGTTAACTAGTAACCCATTACCGATGCACCAATCATTGATAGCTTTCAGATCTTTATTAAGAAGTGTCACTTTGGTATTTAATAGACTGGGTGGAAACGAGATAAATAATTGTGTATCATCAGCATAAGAATGGACTTGAGAATGCTTCAATGTAAGAGGTAGGTCAGAAGAGTATATTGAAAAAAGTAAAGGACCTAATATAGAGCATTGTGGCACACCATTATAAATTTTAACTGGTTCAGATAGTATCAGTGAAGAATTTTGTAACATAATTCTTTGTTCTCTGTTATAGAGATACGACCGGAACTACGAGAGAGTAGACTTCGCTACATTGTAATAATTAAGTTTGACTAAAATTAAATCGTGTTGCACTAAATCAAATGCTTTTGTGAGATCAAGCAGAACTAATACAGTAACATAAGAGGAATTAATTTCTCGTAACTTGTAATAATGCAGTAGTAGTGCTATAGTGCCTGCAAAAACCGGACTGACTAACAGGTAGTAGATTGTGTTTAGTTACATATTTGTACAGTTGCTGATATACAATTTTTTCAATCACTTTCGACAAGATAGGTAATATACTAATAGGCCTTAAGTCTTTTAAAGATTCCACTTTTGTTCTTTTCGGAAGTGGCATAATTTTTGCTTCCTTCCAATGGCTGGGAAAACAACCATTATTAAAAGAAAAAAATTATAATGTGTGTTAATGATGATAGAATAAATGGAAGTGCTAAGTTCAACATTTTTCTTGTAATACCGTCAAGTGCTGCAGCATTCGACTTAATGCTTTTTGCTGCTCTCTCCACTTCGAACTCTTTCACTTGACGTAATGTAAATTTCAGGTTAAATTTCAGCGTATTGAAGTAACTCACGTTTCTATATATAGCTGACTTGTCAGTAATATTTGGATTGGCTACATCAACAAAAAAGTTGTTTATTAAATTTGGGTCATTTACGTTGCTAGGAAGACAATGCAAAAGGTTTGCCTTGCCCACTCCTAATTTACGGAGCTTATTCCACATAGCTTTTGGGGTACTGCTATTATTAATATGATGGGAGAAATAAGCTACCTTCTCCTGTCTTATAACGGTTTTTGTGAAGTTACGGAGCTTTGGAATTATATTCACATCAATTACCCACAAGTACCTATTTAAGAACAGTTTTAGGAAGTACATTGTCCATTTTAGGAAAAGTAATAGTACCTTGTGTGTATGGAAATAAAATAAAAGCATAATATTTTTGTTTCAAGTATTCCATACCTTTTATAATCTTGGGTAGTGTTTACCTTTGAGTTCGGTTTTCCATTTAAAGAAATATAGTCTTTGTACAAGATGACGCAAAACATTTATTCAGAATGATTAATGTTTTCGATCCTTGCTTATAAACGGTCCTCGATAAAGTTATGAAGAGAAATGCATTCCCCGTACACACTGAAAATATGTTACTGGCACTGATATGTGTTGAAGGAAAGTACATTTAAGAGTTTGTTTAAAGAAGAATTATGAATAGAAGAAACGTAAGAGAGAATAAGAAAATGGAGCTAACAAATTGAGAAAGAGGAAAACAGGAGAAAGAGATCTAAATCAAAGGAAGTACTGGAGAATGTATTAGCGTTAGGGTCTTTGTGTTTTATCCTTTAATATGCATTCTACCAAATGCAATATATTGTATCGATATAATTAAGACAAAAAAATATTAAAAATTTTATCCGTATACGTATAATACCAATATACGAGCCTGTTGTGTGGAACGCATTATTAAAACAAATCTACAATCTGTGTGTATAAAATAATATCCGTGTGGGTAAAGTAAGCTATCTATGTGGGTAAGGATTAAGGTTCTCGTTGTGAATATGAGAAGATATTAACAATTCGGAAGTAACATTTTATAAAATACAGAGAAAGCACCTTATACGGTTCGATGCTTCTGTGCTCACAGGTTAAATACGATGTGCACGTCATGAGTCATAGGTCCTTTCTGATTATCTGAAATACGAAGAAGTTAACAACTGCAAAGGCGCAGTGCATAGACAAATGTTCACACTTAAAATGTAAAAAAACAAAATGTGTCACAGAGAGATTATTTTAAAAACTATGGAAAGGGAAATTAGATATACGCTCCGGAATCGACCTTGATGATATAAATGTAATTATGGACTATTTCTGGCTCTACCACGAAAACAGAGAAAATTGCTAGTTGTATGGCAGCCTGCATAAATGAAGCCCCATTCAAACATTTCCCCCTCTTCATATTCGTTGGATATCTTCCGATATTGGTCAGCTTCAAAATATATCTTTTCAATGACCCTCCGCAAGTTTTGTCATTATCAATTTAAGACCAGAATTGAAAAACAGCCTAAATCCACCGGAATATATTTTTCAGGGGGAGCGAAAAACAGTCCAAGCTGTTCGTATGCTATCATATTCAGCGAAAGATGTTTGGTATTAAGAAAGGATTTCTGTGGTGGGATTAGGATGTAACATTTAGGCAAGTGGATAACCCTTGGAACAGAGATATATAGAACAGAAAAATCAAACAAGAAAAAAGTGGGTATTGAATGTTTTTCAATTCAGGACTTCAATTTTGAAAACATAATATATTTTGAATTTTCGACGCACCCTAATCTTCAGGTCACCGTCACACATTCTCCTAACTTTATGAAGCCATAAGAGGTGGCGGAAATCTAATAAGATTATCTCAAACTAATAGACAAGCATTTTGTATGTTGTAAACAAGTGATATGCCACACAAAATGTTGTTACCAAAATTACATACGATTGAACATTATTGGTTTACTAAACCGCTCCTTGAACCATCATATATATAAAGAGGAGGTGATACTTCCGTCTTCACTTATCTCAAACAAGACGCGTGATTTTCTCAAATGCGTTCTGTGCCCAAAATGATATAAGCATCACATGCGTTTACCTCACGATCATAATTATAAATGTGAGCGAGAGAATATTTGTGATTTGCTATTTGTTCCGATGTCATTTCAGGGAGTTGCATAAAGAATTCTGACAATTCGAGATATATTTAAACGATTTCTTGACGCTTGTTTAGTTTTTATTAATTTAACTTGAACAACGAACAATGTATTAATCAAGAGTTTAACATTCTTTCGATCATAGATATTTCATATTTTTCGTCTTCTATAAGCTTTCATCTTCTCTTCTTGTGGTTGGCATAACATTCATTTTTCCCCGTTCTTCATTGAACGGATTCAAGTATATTCAAATGAACTGCATGACAAATGTTCATGAAAGCTTAATAAATGGCAGAACACAATCTTCAAATACTATTTAATTCTCGTTTGAGATAATGCTTTAGGGAAATGTGTATAGGATCTAAAGATTCAGTGATTAATTGAAGTCTTGGAAATTCTTAATACAATTGATCTTCAGATAATTTTCATTTCTGATATTTTTTTATTGTTCAATCCTACACTCAGTTCCCTACACTGACTTTTAAAAACATTCACAAGTTATTTAAAAGAAACATTGTAAGTTCGTTAGAGTTTCAAAACACTTTTTGAATAGTTACTTTTGCGATAGCACCATTGAGTACCTTCGTATTAGAAAAAAAATGTCTGCACTACGTGTGAGTAGCATAGTATTATACAATATAAACAATTACAGGTACAAAGCAAAGAAATTATTTGCTGTTCATTAATCCCTTATTTTGTAAGAGAAGTAGTTATAACATGGTAGAAATTCACAAATATTTATATAATTGTAGTTATTATGTGCTCCTTACGCAGAGTTCTCATTGTTCTTTGTCATTATTCACTGCTCAGCGTAGTAGTGAAAATTCAGTTCAATATCTAAATAAATAATACGTACATCAGCTCCAAAATATATTGCTTCTATTGTTTCATATAATTAAAATATCAAGGATATCGTTTTGTTTTAAAAAATGGAATTTTGCTTATGTGCCCATTAAAACAGCCTTTAAAGTTTTGACCATTTGGATATCTTTTACAATTTGATATTTTGTGAAGATTTATTTTTATTAATTTTAGCTTAAATTCGATGGATCACAAAAGCAGATATTGATTATACAACATATATTGGAAATGAGCTATTTTTAATGTAAAAAGTGATAATAATTGGAAGAGCATTGTTCGTGTGTCGTAGCAGCATCCAATTTAAGCAGAGAGATACTCCGTATCTAGGTGGCATAAGAGCTGAAAATTGTGTGATTCTTCAGTGTTTAGGTTAATTTAGATACCATTGTTACAAGACCAAAGCACAGAGACTGGATGAAAAAAATATACCTAAATCTGTGGTACATTCAAATGCACTTCATAAAATTTTCATTCTGCTTGTTTCAGTATTATTCTTAATTATTGTAGAATAAAAAGCTCACACTGTTAATATTAATAACGAAAATAGGTGTTTGCAGAATCAAGGAAGTGCCCAGTTTTGTAAAGCAAATTATAAGCGCGTATTTAATCTCTCTATACACCTGGTGATGGGACTTGGAACACTCTAAAATTCCAAATAATATCCTGTAAGAATAAATCTCACTTAAACCAAGGATTTTGCAATATGTGTGTAGTAATCTAGGCCATTAAGAAAATATGAATGTTCGAACACATATAAACTATGTGATAGTCTTCCAACGCTATTTTTCCGTAGGCAGCTATTGAAGCTTAAAACTTAACATTCCAATATAATCTTCCGAAACCTTAGAATTTATTTAATTATTTATTAAGTTTCTGATACAGCTAGAGCTTCCATTGTACAAAGAAACCAAATACCATTACAACAAACTGAATAACATTGCTGCAAACTAAATAACACGAAATGATATTAAAAGAAATTACCTAGCTATTATCTGTATGTGAATTTATGTATTGGATGTACTTCACGACAAAGATATATGGTTTACGTCTTTAGCAATGATACTTTTAATAACAGGATTTTCAACTGCGAAGATACATTAATTTGTTTACTAACATAAACCCTGATGCAACAGTAGTATCCGTTTTACACTGGGTTGTCAAAAACAATAAACGCAAAAGAAATGTAAACAAATAAATGAATAGAAGAAATAATATCAATATGTAGACAAGAGCAAAATCCTTTACCTGAACTCTAATCAGATATCGATAACAGATTTTTCTTGAAACGGTTATTTGGTAGAGAAAAATCAATATAGTTTGAAACTTCGTTAGACTGAGAAGGGAGCCTTTAAACAGTACATATTGTACGTACAATAGCAAGTCTGGTTGTTCGTAAAAGCATACCGGTCCTTGCTGCGAGTGCAAATTGCAAGAAATCGATAAACACCTAGTGAAAAACATCTTGAAGTATAATGTTCTTGTTTACTGTCTACATACAGTTATTTGAAGTAATGCAGAGATTTACGTGATAAATCATATTTAAAATGAGATTCCTATATTAGGGTTTGCTGAAATTCTGTGAGGATCTTACGCGAAAGACAACGATAGTTAGCAAAAGCTTGATTATATTTAGTTCGTTCCAAGCTCGATTATATTTTTTAAAAAATTCCAAAGGACGCAATAGCACAGACAGGACAAAAATATTAAAGATGAAAAGATTTTAATCGACAATTCTCTGAAAATTTGCAAAATATATATTTATAAGAAGAGAAACATTGCCGTGAGAAAAGTGACTTGTTTTTATTCCTAAGCATATGAAGCAAAATTTAGGACTCAAAGAGCATTTACGTTTAAATTTTATTTGTAGATTTACTTCGTTTTTTTTTTTAAACAGTACAAACCTTTTTCTCATATTATCACTATATTGTCATTAACAATGTTGTTCGTACTTTAACTTGAACTGGCATCCAGTTATTTACGCTCTACTGTACAACTCCAAGTCTTCGAAACAAGTGGTGAAGGAAAACGACGTGAGCAAAGAGTACTGTATGAGAAGAAGTAGAATGAACAATGATAATAATGAAAATAACATTATGAGAATATCACCTGAACTATAAAATCTATTTCTGCTATCACCATACGGATATAAAAATAGAAACCACGAGAGAATGAGATAATAAAGAATTAATACATCAAATGAAATTATGCACATTAAGCTCGTTATTTGTTTTTATCAAATCCAAATGTTAAAAATTCTCTGACGTCATGTGATAATGAATGTTCTAATATGATATACGTTAGTAAGTAAAATGTATAGATGGAATTTAAAATGTATACCTTGATACACGATAATGTTTTATATTGTAATAGTGTCAGAAATAATAGAAATATCTGCATAATATTATTCTCTATTCTAAGTTCGAATTCTTGTTTTAGCTAATTTGTCAATACACTTCCGGAACATTTGCGTGAGAGAATACGTTCAAATGTTGTTCTCTGATTTGCAGCAAAGAAGGAGAACTGGTACATACCTTTGCTTCTGGACAACACTTTGAAGAGCCTCGTGACAAACACAAAGTGAGTAGTGATGTTTTGTGAACAATACACTTTCCTTCTTCATAATTGTTTCAACGGGCAAAATAAGTACCGTTAATAGAATATTTTGGGAAAATCGTATCTCTAATTCACGTGATGAAGAAGAATTCAATGTAGAATATACTTGTACAAATTCAGTAAATAATACTATATGAGAATATTGTTTAAGGAACTTAAAAAACAAAACAAGCTAAGGAACGTTCACGAATTTAGAACTAAAATCAAGTTCATTTTCTATAATATGACACAAAATTAAATGAACTAGTTTTCTCTCTGTGTGTACACGGAACAAAATTGATCAATCAACACTTCTGAGAGGAATTGGTTAAATGTGTGTGCTACGAACACTTGAGGAAAGCAGGTTCAATTTTATCATCATTGTGATAGATTTTCTTAGTGTAAAGTTGTTCAAAATTTATAATGAAAGTATTGTAAAAGTGTAATAGAAGGTTGAGATTTGGAATAATAAAGTGAACACACATTCAGAAAGCACATATATTATTTATGGTCATGTCATAACTGAAAAAGGATAACTGCTAAACACTTCTTTTAAAGTGGCCATTTGGGATAAGCCTAATTTGCAATGTCTTGGCATATTGTTTAAAAAGTTGTTTCTTAAACACAAAATGGTATTTAGTAGGTATAACTGACGGAAAATTTTGCTAGGTGTGCACATATATTTTGATTTTAAATGTAAATAGAAGTATGGGCTCAGAAGGAAAGGGTTTCTTTGAAGGGTAGTTTAAATTAACTGAAATGGAATGTTTATTTTAGGTACAGGAAATGATACGGTCCATATAAAAAAATAGTTTTCGTTTCACATTGTGCCATGCAGAATCTTTCAAGTGTTCCATGGAGAAAGAGATTTACACACTCTGATAGTGTTAATACAACTTAGCAATTTCAAGTATCATTAATTATCGATGCCTCCTTTATTATTCTAATTGGCTTCAATACCCTCAAGGTAATGGTTAAATAAAAAGAACTGGAAAGCAATTTATCAGTAATTTTTCTATAAGTTAAAAGGCGCTACATTTGGATAACGTCACAAAATACCCTTTCTTATGGAAAATATAGAATAATGTAGAAATTCAAAGTATTGTCCTTCCAGACCGTGTTTTGGAACTTCTAATTACCTATGATTAATACTTCAAGTTTTGCATATTATGGCGTTACCTAATACAGCGTTACTTCTGCTAACCCCCAAACAAACCTTATGTAAATCTTATGTATTTGTTTATTAACCCGTGTTGCGTCATTCTGATATAAATCACCTGCATTTGCAATACCTGTCTTTTAAAAGAACTCTTTAAAATGATGTCCGTTGACCCAATTCTCCAACTGCATGAAAACACAATCACACAAGATTTCAACTGGCGCTCTATTTATTCTGCTTGCTTGCTTCAGCTCACGTTCGCCACGAGCACATGTCCAGTTTAAATATCTATTTTTTGTATATTTTTGCAAATGGAGTTTTAGGTTACTTTGTTCCGTTCTTCGCCCTTCGCATTTTGAAGTTCTGAATGTCTATATTCCCTTCATTGTTTATTTGTCTCTCCCAATTCACGGTTTGTATAATATTAATAAAATACTCTATGCTATACTTCAGCAGCTAATCATGTACTCGTTCTATCTGTTTTCCAAGTACACGAAATATTTATTGTTTTTGAAAGATGTAAAAATCAGCAGAATTCTTACTGTTTACTATTTTGTTTTGCAAAATAGAGGTTAGCACTTGAAAACATTTTACTTGTATCTCCTGTTAGTGTTTAGAAATAATACATTTCAAGCTAATATTTGTCTAAACTTGCATTTATATATAGTTTTATGTTTAGTTAGTTACTTTCGTCGGTCTCAACTTTGAGCAGTAAATTTCCCATCAAGTATTAATCAACTTAGATTACAATCGATGTGCTATTGTGAGTTAGTACTGGTCTACGGAAATATATATAAATAATTCTGGTGCACTCCAGCAACTAATTAAAAAATAATCACCACGGAATATCTTGGATTCTATTCATTAAAGTTAAACTGAATGAACTTGGTATTGGTAATATTCACAAAATTGTATATTTGCGGTGCTTTTATTTCTAGTTAACTTCAAGAAACAACATTAAATGGAAATTAAGACCTTTTATAATCTATTGGAAATACACACAAGCAATCACAGTATATTGCAGAGAAGTACAATGTAATATTTCATCCGCAATTTTAGGATTTCCCAACAATAATATATTTTACTAACATATCATTTAACTTGATCGTGCCCATATATATGAAGAAGTTTATGGAACAAGTTTAAACATACGTATTTGTAGCACATTGAAAGTTGATGAATTTATTCAAAATACTTTCTTAAGAAAACAGATTATTTTCGGTCCATCCAATTATCCTATAGGCCTACTTCTGTAAGCAGTTTACCGTAACTTACATCGACAGTAAGAATATGAAGAAATGAGACAGCAAATTAGTATTGTATCTTGTTTCCACTTAATTGTAACTTCTAACGTCGTGAACAATTGTGCACATATTCCACCCACAAAATACGAAGTATACACGTAATGGAATATTGTACATCTAGATTGATTTGCTCAAAATGTGGAAAACGTTTTCGCATTAAAACCTTGCTAAGAAAGTAGAAAAGCGGATGCATACAAAAATCACTACTTATCTAGCGCAATGATTTCCTACCCCTAAAATAATTAAAATCGTGTGTACCCTGACGAACAATATTGAAATGAGTGACTTGTTTAGATATCTGACCCATGTTACCTTCCTTTAGCTTTTATAGTTTATGTGGATAAAAGGAACGTATCACCCCAGTACATAAGGAGTTTCAACAGCAATCACCAAGTGGGAATGAAAGATGATAAAGAGCTTCAAAATCTGTCGACGTCCTGCGAAAGTTAAACTTGTTTCTATAATGTCGATCCGAAAAACTCTGTTGTTGGCACTGAAACAAGGATGAACTAGGAACTACATCCACCAACTCTGCCTATAAAACTTGAGGTTATGAAGTATCTTAAAGTATCAGAAAAATATCATTTCGAAATATTTCTTGTTAGAATTGCATTTCTCTTTCCTTTTCAAAATGCGATCTATAGTAACAGACGATCACACCTTAACTAAGAACGAAAAAAACAGTTGAAGGTACCTATGAAGAAAATAGTTCAGTAGTTAGCCCAGGGCTTTCTGTGCTCCAAGTTCGATCTGAATATAACATTCATTGGCCAACCATACAATAATTAAAAACTAAAGTTATACTGTCACATATTAAAAACAATTTCGTAAAGAGTTCGACATCGTCACAGCCACTCCTAAAAATGTTTGTGAGTTGGATTTCTTTGAGAGCGACAAAGGAAAACAGATCCAAAATAACATTATTTGCTTTTAGGCGAAATTAAGACGGTGAGGTCCATGTTGTCAAATTATTATCAAACACTTCCTTGCTCAGATTATGGCAAATAGGATTATTCTAAAAGAAACTCATTTTACCGAAGCAAAAAGTAATACTTAGAAATACTGCATAAGCTGGAAAAGAACAGAAGAATCCTTAATGAGGAAACTGGCTATTCATCTAACCGATACAGAGTATATGCCACAGATTACTCACCATCTTGCCTCGTATATTGTTCAACTACAATTCTTACATTCACGTGTATTGTGCAAAGCCACGTGCTGAACTCTTCAGTTGAAATGCTCCTTTTAATTCATCTAAGGCTGATTAAATGAAAACAATTTATGAAATTACAAAGGAAAATAAATGACATTTTTAACAATACTTATATTTTTCCTGTAGTACTATTTCTTCCTACTTTATTTGCATAAAAAATCACTAAGGAAAAAGCACCAGTAATTGACACTTTAAGGACATTTTTCACCGTTATATTTTCTAACTCAAATATAGTTCAAATTTATTTACCAAATAGGAATGTTGCATGTTCTCTATGCTTTCTTGTAGTGATTTTTATCCATTACTTTCATTAACATACACTATTTGAGAGTAACTGACGTTTATTATCTAACATTGTTTTTGTACCAGTGATAGACACGGAAGACACTGGATGTTCCAGTAACGGACAACCAGTAATAGAGACACTGTTTAACTCAAAATAGTAAAGTTAAACATTGCTGGTGTTGCGAATATAAGTACTAGAGAAGATTATATGTTAAATTCTGTTCTTTGATTACCTGATTGTTTCATGGAATTCCACTGAGTGATCATTCCGAAGATCGTGAGTTCGAAACCAGCTGAGTTTTAACAGGGCTTTTTTTCAGTCGTACCAGATAAATTCCCTGAGGATACCCTCAATTTAGACCTGTCCGTCTCTGTCCCTCTTCCTTTTCCAGACCCTGTTCCTCCCTGAGCCATAGGTTCCTTGTGGCCATAACAATGCAAATTCTAAGTTGTAGTGGATAGTGTCTCATACTACAAGAAATCATTTCATTAATGGACATCCAAGCATCCATCATTTGAAAGAATGGGACAAAAAAATCATGGCTAACTTGTGGTTATGAAGAGAAAATAATCATTCTCAAGATTAAATATAACAACTAACAGAATTACGACTTCACCCTCGAGTGAGTGTTCAAAACAGGACAAAAACTTACTTTGCCGTACTGGTGATGGACACCCGCTGTTATGCAAAACAGATCTATATAATACTTGTTTTGATCATTTATATGCTTGAAACAAAGACATTACGTAAGAAATAATAGTGCAGAACAACGAATGTATTTGTTATTGTAATTTCATGAATAAAAAGCAAAAGCTCTTACCTTAATCATTTGATTAACAGAATGCATTGAGAGTAGATGTGGCCATGGAACTAACTTCAACATCATGTTAGAAATACCAGATGAAACCAATGAGGAGCGAATAATATTCGGTGGTATCAGAACACACTATATAATATTTTCCTACGTAGATGAAATAATTCCCGTCCTTAAGAAAATCTTATTTTTCGAAATTTCCCCTCAAGTGTCCATTACCGATACAATGTTCATCGTTGGTGCTTTTACCTTATCTCCTATGTAATTTATTATTTATAGTTACAAAGTTGCCATTGTTACATTAATGGCAGCTATTTTTGTATTGAGGCGCATGCCAACATTTGTGTTAGCAGACGGAAAATGTCATGTTTAAGGACAGAGTTAGCATAGAACATTAAAAGAAACACCATTTTTTATTGAAAATAAGTTTTATAATTTTAGGCATCAGCATGAAAGCTCTAAACTGTAATCGAACTGGTAGAAATGGTATCCAAATGTGATCGTTGAAATAAAAATAATTCAGGTTTTCAGGGAGCTTTTTCACATGGAAGGGATTTATTTTAACAAAGTTGACTTTTGTGGTCTATTAACATATCAAAGTGTGTTGAAGGTTGAACATCCTTAATATTTTATGATGTTTAGAAAATAAAGTAAAACGTATTTAATACATATTGGAGGACTTATATATCTAGTGGAAAAAATAGAAATATACAATTTTCCACACGTTATGCATTTCTGTCAAGGGAAACTACAGTAACAATTTCAACTTTCATATTTGAATTTGAAGAGAGTTGCACATTTGGATGTTGGGGTGTGAATAATGCTCGTGCGTGCTTTGTGAATACCTAAAGTAGATCCTGTAGTATCTAGTGTTGCCCAGGGGACAAATGAGGCAGAGAAAATGAAACAATACAGAGTTCTCGTAATGAATAATGTACATTTTTCGAGATTTCGTCTCGTCGGCAAGACTAGATCGTACGAAAGCTTACTTCATATTATTGAACTAGCAGTTCTTCCTTATTAAACTTGCAGTTCTTACTTACAAATTGTATCGCCAGAGGGCGCGATAGAGCGGGAATCAATAATCGCTTGTATAAACATTGTCATAAAATGTACACATCTTTTAAACTTTCCATGCATTTACCAGAGCTAGTTCTCCTACCTGTAAAAGGTTTGGCATGCAAAGAATTCAACATTTTTGATTGTCTAAAGGGAACAAATTGTCTAAACAAATGGATAAGAAATTAACTACATTTTACTGATTATTTGATATAAAAAATGAGGAGATTTGTAGCGAACGATCTTTCTACTTTAATACTTTAACTTTGAGTATTATATGAGCGTTTATATGGAACATTTAAACCTAACAACACACACAACCCCTTTATTCTGCTCGTACCTTGCATATGAGAGAAAACATGTTGATTACTTTGCCCTGAATAACTGTCGGGATGCTGGCTTAACAGAAGTCACTGTCTTTTCTATCTTTCAATTCGATGTCACATAACACTGCGAGTCTATTCTCTCCATTTCTTAACTTTTCGATGACTGGAACAACTACTAAAATTCGAGTTCATATCCGAGAACATTGACCACTAATGAACTGTCAAGTTTGATTGAATCTTGAAGTGACAAGTCACTGATTTAAACAAAGTTAAAGTAAACTTTCGTAACTAAACGAATCTATATTCACTAGTTAGTTTGACGAAATCTGAATTGTAACTGGTGTCTCCAGTTAAATTTCATACTCGCTTTATTATCTTCGAAATTTGTATCGTTCTCAGGATAAATATGCTAATGGGATCTAGCAAATACAATTTTTTTCATGCTGTAACTCAGAAAGTCCTTGAGTTCCCAGAGATGGATAGAAAAAAAATTACAAAATAGGAAAGGAATTTGGGAAGGAGTAACACTGAATTATCTCATGAAGCAAAGGCTAGCCTGGGATGTGATCCAAGGTTTCCTGGATTTCATAGTTTCTGTCATCAGCTTGGAACGTCAAAATCCATTACTGTTATATAATTGATTTTGAATTCTCAATAACATCCGTGGGTAGATTCTTTTGGGAGCCTCTTCTTACCTTGGTAGAGTAGCTTCTTACTTACCTTGTGCTTGTCCTATTATATAGCGTATAATGTTTTTAAATTGCTTTAATATTCCATGCGTCGTTTAAGAAAGGCATTGCCTTTAAGATTAGATTCACTATTCTGTTTTTGAATAAAATCATTTTAATATTATTGCTATTTACCCTGCAGAATGGGTTAAAATTTGCGTTTAAATTATTTACAAATATACCTGTTTTAATACATGTCGCTTGTGATATTGGTAAATATATAGTGTCAGTTTGGTAACATGGGTGCTACGCATTTACACTCTGTTCTTTTTCAGTCCATTATGCAACCATGTCTTTCGGAAAATGTTGCCGCCTTTCCATGTACGTGTGAAACGTTTATGGAGCTGTCTGCATCTCTTATTACTTAAGCGGATCATTTATCATTACAACTGTAAAATCGTTCTTCACAATTCTAATCGTAATAAAGAATATTTTTTAAACAACAATTCCTTGTACGAATTACCAAGCCATGGACAGCCATTGTTCATCCCCAATTTACAAATATGTACCTTCCTTCAAACTGCAATATCAAAGTTGAAATTTTTACATTAGTTGTTCCTGACTAAGTGCATAAATAGAAAAAAAAATATGTAATCTCCCACCAGAGATACGGATCTTCAATATTCCTACCATATCCTGCACGAGCATCATTCATCAACAATTTGAAAGTTTGCATTTTCCCTCAAACTCAATATCAGTGAAGTTCAACATTCTACCATAGTTTCTCCTGACATAAATGTAAAACGTGTAAAAATGTTTTTGTTTATTTTGTTCCACTGGAGTTGCTGGATCACCAAAGTGCATAAAATATAAATTTTGGATTTTAAAAAATTCATTAAATATCATGGAAGCATATATCAGTCATCATATACTGTATATTTTCTATATAAGTTGATATGTAATGGTGTGCAAGAAATCAACGTAAATATTCAGTCCCTTCCGGGAGAAAGATCGCCCTGGAAATCGAAATAGTTTCTATTTCGACAACCATATTTGGATACCATTTTCACCAGTTCGATTACGTGTTTAGGTTCTTCGTTGAGACGATAATATTATAAAGCAGATGTTATTAAAAAAATGTTTTTGTTTTAATTTCCTATGAAAAACGATTCCGCAGGTATTACATTTTCCGTAAACG